>LZPO01077683.1:0-14649 GCA_001675575.1 Neotoma lepida
CAGACTTTCAAAGCAGCAGCAGGAAGGTCCAACATGAAAGCACATCTTCATAAAAAGAAAGGAAGTCAATACCCCAGGAGTTAGAAACCCCTAGTCCATTAGAGCGTCTGCAACCGTCTGGCTGCATTGCAAAAGCTCATATTTATGAGCTGGTTCTTAGCTTTCCAACTGTCTTAAGCAATGGTCTGAAAGGAAGATGAGAGCTTCAGGTGAGGAACAAGGAGCAGATGGGGATGGTCACTTAAGGCATGGGGTCCTGTTAGCANCACCACAGATGCATTCTTTAACTATTAAGGGATGAGGAAAGAGAGATTAAGGGACTGTAATAAGCATTTTCAAATATGTTGCANTTCTGCAAAATGCCTGTGAGGAAGCACCTGTTCAAATTATGATCTTTACTACAAAGATTTAGTTCATTTGTTTTTGCTTGTTGCAAACTATTTCTGGAAGACAACTTCATCTTGGGTCTTTCAGCTCTGATTGTAAGAGTCGTATTGTCCTTAAAAGAACAAACTGTCCTTTGGAGTGTCCGATTCTTCCCCTATCCTCCTGCAAAACTTTTGCCTCCCCCTCTCAACTTCATGTGGTCTTTCTCTAAAAACCAGCAACAAAAATCCTCACTGAATCTACTTGGTGTTGCATGAATGTACAGGGGTATAGAGGATGGGGGTTGGGTTTATGTAAAACACATTATATACGTGTAAAAAATGGCCTCATCTCAGGGATTCCTACTGTGCTTATATAAATACATGTAATAGTACGAAGGCCCCATGCAGAATACACCCTCTCAGTTCCTTAAAGTGCNAGTGGGCCTTCCTTGTGTTGCTTCTAGAACCTGCAAAGATATGCATGACCTCTTGGAGACCATGNGAACATGAAACATTGCACAGAGATTTGAAACCTTCATGTCAGAACAGCAATATATAGAAAGGGATAGACAGAAGAGGTACTAACAGTACATTGTAGGGAAGGTTGTAATTGGATTAACCTTTGAAGATTGAAATGAGCTTGGCAGGAGAAAGAGGTGTAGTCTAGGAATGACTCCTGAAGGAAGGCACTGGATGAGCAGTCATATACACATAGCTGAGAAGTCTGAGCATTCTTTGTAGATGTAGATATTTGTCCATGACTATAAGTCAGAAGTATATTATGGGCCCAACTAAAATACTATCGAATGTTGAAAATATCCCTTTACTGATATTAGGTATCTTAAGAAATTCTTAATGTTAGTTAACATTTTCTTAGTGAAAATATTTGAGTTTAGCATTACACTGATGAGACTTTTTATACCAAAGNTTAGGAGTTCTATGGAATATACTGAACTCACTAAACTTCTTTAATTAATTTATTATAACAAATTTTGAAATATATTACTATGAGTACCTTCTAGAACACAAATGCATGAAGCATATATTGGCAGTGAGGGAAAGCTGCAAACAATTATTTTGTTAATCAAGTTTTACTGTAATATGGATATGACTANTGTTGTTTGGTTGGTTTCTGTAGCTGCAGCTCTGATGAACAGCAGAATGAATGNAGAACTGAGACAGAATAGGCAGTTTGCAAAAACTAAGTATTTATGTATGAATTCCAAGTCCTGTTGTAGATGAAACAACATACTATAACGCAGGGGGTTATGATCTCTCAAACTCATGTTCATAGTCAGATGTCACTGTTGTCCTGCATTTGACACTTTCCAGTTTTCTTTCACTAAAATACCTGACAGAACCAAGTTAATGAGCTGAGTGCTTATTTTGCCTCATGGTAGCCAAGGCTCATTCCACCACAGGGGGAAAACAAGATGAGATAGAACAGTGTGCATCCTGATTGGTTAGGAAACAGAGTAGGAAGTGGTGGCATGTTGCTGGTTTTCCCATTTTTTTCTCTGATATTTCATTTCTGTCCCTCAGCCTGAAGAATGGAACTGCCTATCCGTGCTGAGTATCTTCTCATTTAGTCTATACTGGAATCATCCTCATACACACACACAGGAGCACTTCAGACTTCTAGGTGGTACTAAATTCAGTCAAGATGACAGACACTCACAAATGTGTCCTTTTGATTCTTCAGCCTCTAGAACCACAAGGCAAATATGTTTCATTTGTTTATAATTTACCCTGTCCATGGTGGTATTTTACATGAGTAGAAAGTAGACTGAAACACAGGATGATAGCAAAGGCAATTTAGGATGCTATTAGGAATTAATATGCTTTTTAATCTTAATAAACCATCATATAGACTGAGCAGGTCATGCTTATGTAATTAAGAATATATGTGGGGGGTGTGTGTGTGTGTGTGTGTGTGTGTGTGTGTGTGTCTGTGAGTGTGTGTCTGTGTGTAAAACAACAATTAAAGAAAAAAGAGACCATAAACTTGAAAATAAGCAAGGGGGCATATGGGAGAGTTTGGAGGACAGGAAAGGGAAAAATGATGTAATTATAGTCCCCCAAAATAAAATAAATATTTTTAAAGTTAAGATAGATAAATTAAATGAAATACTCTTAAAAATGTTATCTCTTCCTTCCTTTTTATCCTTTCCTTCATCCCTCCTCCCTTTCTTTTTCTCCCTTTTATCCTTTCTGATTTCACTTCCATCATTCCTTTCTTTCTCCTTGTTTCCACTGCCACTATCTGTCAGCTTTTCTCCTAGACACTAATATCATAAAATGAGAAAATAGTAAAGTAAATACTACAAATTATCCTTAAAGATACTTTGTTCACATAGAGTATTTGGGCACCTTACAGATGTGAAATGGCTTATACTTATCAAACTGAACTTGCCAAATAGTAGATATTTGGGTATGAATTTCTAAATCTGATCAGGTTATTAGAGATTACAGATGCCTTCCATAACTTCCCTTTTCTATTAATTCTCACTTATGGCACACCCCCGGTGCCATGTGAAGATCGCCTGCAGGCACTCAAGGTAAGATGATATTTCAAAACAAGCTTCTATTCAGCCATTACTTGGCTCCAGGAAAAGTTGTAGCGTCTAGAGGTGAATTCATATGTAATTGTACAGTTAGCTGAGTGCTGCTGTTGCTTCCCCTCTGATAACCTGGACATAGTCACAGAGCAGGTATAGACAAAAGTGGAATTTGACTGGAGAGAGACACTCAGAATGCTTGGCTGAGGCTGGTTTCATGTGAGAACAAAGCCTCAAAAGACACTGAGATAGTACAAAAATCTACTGCCATTTCATGCAGCCCCTTCTAAGTCTGGTTCCACCTCCTCCTCTTCCAAGGTTTGCTTTCTGGCAATAGGTAGGTCTCTAGATCCTTTGATTTGAAAGACAGAATTATCCAAACAAGAAGAAAATATATCACGTAACACCTAAGTTCTTAAGAAATCAAAGTTCACTATGTCTGATCTGAAGAGCAGTGCAGAGCAGGGGAACGGGTAGGTAATGAGGTTGTAATATCTCATGTCTGCATCGTCTTCTTCAAAATTATCACTTTTTTCCCTCACCTAGATTATAATTTTCCCATATGTAAAACTGAAATATGTGGAATCATTAACTTGAAGAATGTTTTAAGGATAAAATTAGGTAATACATGGGAATGATTTCTTACAAATTATGAAGTTATAATTGAGGCATTGTTTCTTTAACTGTCCCATTTCAACTCCCAGCTGTCTCATGGAAGCTTGCAACGCACACACTGGTGTCATATTTTCATTAGAGCATTTTCCCTGTGATAGTTAAGGACAAACCAGTGAGCGATGATCCTCCAAAAATGGGGAAAAGAATACAGAAAAAAAGTTTGGTAATGCCTCATATGAGAAAAGACATAACTTGTTTGTATTGTTATCAGAAGCAGAAAGGCATGGTCAAAGAAAGAGAACACAGGCATCATATAGAGCTCACAGATGCTGCATATGATTTCCATCCAGTTCAAACTTTTGCTAAGGAGAATGCCCGATTCTAGCCACTACCTTTGTAGCAGCTAAGCAAAGGGCATTGAGTTTAATTTGTTAAGTTTTTAACTCAATGGGAAGATTTCAGTTTTAAAAAGTTAATTTCCTAGGAAATGAATGAGCCCCAGGAACATAGCTCTGTCCTTCCATAAATCAAAATGGGGGGTAAGTGAATAGAAGGGCAGACTTGTCAAATGAGTATAAATCAGATATGCCCCAAATAGCTGCATTCCTAATAGAGGCATGCAAATAGCCCAGGAAAGAGGCACGCAAATCATTCAGAAAGTAAATCACAGTAAGTGGCTGCTAATAAATCTCAGCTTGACTGAAATGGCAAAATTTCAGAGGAATTAGTGGAAGGCGGGACTATTTAGGAAGCAGATGGAATGCCGTTAATCATTTGATCTAGTTCAACCGGACCCTGTACATTATTGTAACACATTTTTGAGGTTTCTGCTACTAGACCAGGGATCATTCCCATAGGAAGTCTGTTTTCTTAGTCTGAATTAAAGTTTATGTTATGAAAATTCTCTGTGTNTTAGAAAACACCCCACCCTGTCTATAAAGGTCCTGGTCAGTTCTCTGTCCATTGCCTTGAAGAACTTGAGTTATCTTCATGTGTGTTACCTTCTCTGAATTAATCCCAGTAACAATTTCGGCATAGAAAACATTCTATTCCATTTCAGTGTTCTAATTACTTTTGCTTTTAATTTTTTTCCTTTTAATTTTTGAAATTGTAATGTAATCACATAATTTCCCCCTTCCCTTTCTTCCTTCAAACCCTCCCACATATTCTTCCTTGCTGTTTTTCAGAGTCATGGCCTCTTGTTTCACTAACTATTGTAATATATGTACTCTTAATTCCTGTTCTTCTTCCTAAAATGTATGTATTATTTGAACATTGTTTGAGGCAATATTGGTTCATCTTTAAGAATGCTTTGGGAAACTTACATGTGCTTAGGATTAATTTCAACATTTTTAGTACTATTTTCATATCTGTGCTTTTCTTTTGACTTATTGTTTGTTATGTATATTAATATTTTGCCTGAACTTATGTCTATACATGCATGCATGCCTGGTATCCCAGAGACCAGAAAAGAACTTTGTTTCCCTTGGAACCGAAGTTACAGATGGTTGTGAGCCACCATGTGGGTTCTGGGAATTGAACCTGAGTCCTGTGCATGAACAAGTTCTCTTAAGCACTGAGCTACCTCTCTAGCGCCTCAGTGCCTTTCTTAAAAGATGTCAACATCTTCAATCTCTTAAGATTCTGGAAAATTATACAGCATGATCTCTATATTTGGTGTTGAGATATGTGGAAAAGAACCAGTCTTCTGGAAAGTGTTCTCTCTGTGTCTCTCTCTCGCTCTCTTTCTTTCTCCCTCCCTCCCCCCTCTCTCTGTGAATATTTTCCTTTTATGTTTGTATGTGTACTGTATGTGCCTGGAGCACCCAGAGGTCAGAAGAGGTCATCTCATTCCCAGGAACTGAGTTATGACTTATGGTGGTTGTGAGCCACCATGAGGTTTCTAAGTACTGAAACTGGGTTCTCTGCAACAACAAGCACTCTTAAACACTGAACCAATTCACTAGTCTTGTTTAGAAGTTTTTAGTCAATTGATCTCTATTGTCCTTGGGTTTTCCTATAGTTTTTCTTTTTTTTAATTTATTTAATCAAAAAATTTAATTAAAAAAAGTGTTTTTTTTCATTTTACATACCAATCCCAGTTTCCCCTCCCTGCCCTTCTCCTGCCCTCCCATATCTCCCAATCCCACCCCCCATTCCACTCCTCAGAGAAGGTGAGACCTTCCCTGGAGAGTCAACAAAGTCTGGCATACTAAGTTGAGGCAGGACCAAGCCCCTCCCCCTGTATCAAGGATGAGCAAGGTATCCCACCCTAGGGAATGCATCAAAAAAGCCATTTCATGAACCTGGAATAAGTCCTGGTCCCACTGCCAGGGGTTCCCCAGATAGATCTAGCCACATAACTGTCATCCACATTCAGAGGGCCTGATTTGGTCCCATGCATATTCCCCAGCTGACAGGCCAGAGTCCATGAGCTCCCACTGGCTTGGGTCAACTGTCTCTGTGGTTTTTCCCAATAAGATCTTGACCTCACTTGCTCCTGTGATCCCCCGTCCCTCTCTTCAACTGAAGTCTAGGAGCTCAGCCCAGGGCTTGGTTGTGGATCACTGCATCTGCTTCCATCAGCTACTGGATGCAGGTTCTATGATGACAGTTAGGGTAGTCTCTAATCTGATTACAGGGGAAGGTAAGTTCAGGCACCCTCTCCATTATTGCTAGGAGTCTTAGTTGGTGTCATCCTTGTGGATTCCTGGGGATTTCCCTAGCACCAGGTTTCTCCCTGACCCCCAATGTTTGCCTCTACCAAGATATCTCTTTCATTGTTATCCCTCTCTGTCCCTTCCTCCACTTGGCCATACCAGTCCCTCCTGTTCCTATCCCCCATCCCTTCTCTTCTACCCCTCCTCTCAGTTTGCCCAGGAGATCTTAAATATTTTCCCTTCCTGGGGCCCTCCATGTGTGCCCCTCTTAGGATCATCCTTTTTACCTAGCTTCTCTGGGGTTGTGGATTGTAGCCTGGTTATCCTTTGCTTTATGTCTAATATCCATTTAAGAGTGAGTACATACTATGTTCTTCTTTCTGCATCTGGGTTACCTCATTTAGTATGATTCTTTCTAGTTCCATCCATTTGCCTACACATTTCATGATATCATTGTTTTTTAGACTGAGCAATACTCCATTGTGTAAATGTACCACATTTTCCTTATCCATTCTTTACTTGAGGGGCATCTGGGTTGTTTCCAGGTTCTGGCTATTACAAATAATGCTACTATGAACATGATTGGGCAAGTGATCTTTTAAGTAAACTTGCTACTCATAAATAGATGATTTCATTGATTATATCGACAAGGTTCCTTTGCAGTCATGATTGACAGCAGAGGTGTCCACTGTTCTCTATACATGACTATTATTGTCTAGGCTCAGGAGGACTAAACTGCATAATCTAGCATTTAAGATATATATGACAGCATGATGTGAACAACAGATAATTTCTTTCATGCTGATCATTCCCTTCTTATAAGACTGTCCAGTCATCACAAACCTAATTGAGGATTATAGTCAGTCATAGTGGCACACACTTGCAATCCCAGAATTTGGCAGGTAGAGGCCAGAAGATTAGAAGTTAACCACAGCATCATGAATCTAGAAAGTTCTAGGTTAGCTTGGTCTGCTTGAAACTTGGGGTTGGGGGTGAGATAATAGTATTTTATAAAAAGCTTCACTCTTGCATTTTATGCTTCTCCTAGGGATTTTTTCTGTAGGTTTTCACTGGGCAGAGACAACATTTAAAACATATTCTATTTCTCCTCCCACTGTGTAAAGTCTTGGTTTGTAAACCATTGGTTAGGAAACCAGGATGTGGTTAAGAGATGGAACTTTCTCTGTAGGAGCTAACTCCTGCCAGCCTGGAACCATAAGCACAAATGAGCTTCTTCAGAAGTTTAAATGAGAAATAGAACAGGCCCCGTATGTTCATGTATTGAAGCACATGGTCTCCGGTTGGTGGTCCTCTTTGAGGAGATTATACAAACTTTAGGAGGTGCAACCTTACTGGAGAAAGTCAATAGGGATGGGGTTTGAGAGTTTCAAACCTGTCTGAGTCCCAGCTGCTACCCTCAGTGTGCTTTGTGTGTGTGAAGCAGTATGTGATCAGCGAAGTGCCTGCTTTGGCCATGACATTCCCACTAATAGTGACTCTAACTTTCTGGAAACATAAGGCAACATAAACCCTTTCTTCTTTAAGTTGCTTTTGGTTATAAAATTTTATCATAGCAGCAGAAAATGAAGCAGTACAAATGTCATGCTTTACTATGAGATAGATATCTTATTTTAGTCCTTATTACTAA
The DNA here is from genome assembly GCA_001675575.1 of Neotoma lepida. Taxonomy (NCBI): domain Eukaryota; kingdom Metazoa; phylum Chordata; class Mammalia; order Rodentia; family Cricetidae; genus Neotoma; species Neotoma lepida. The sequence goes on from LZPO01077683.1 coordinate 7,850, forward strand.
AGCATTCATACTTTCAAAGTACGAAGTTTTTAATACATTGTACTTGAGACATTAGGGATGATTAAAAGACTAACCTTTATCAGGGCCTAGGGCATGGCCTAGCAGGTAAAGGTACTTCCCACCAAGCCTGATGACTTGATTTCATCTCTATGACCCACATGGTAGAAGGTAAGCTATCCTCTGACCTCTACACACATGCCACAGCATGCTCTCCCCTCCACCATAAACAAATATGGAATTTCTAAAATCACTCTTGGTCAATATCCCATGGATGAGGTAATGTGTGGCTCTTCTAGTACTGTGCAGTCAGACACATACATGAACACATGCAATTGATTAAGCCACATGGGAAAAGGGCTCACCTCTCAACACCTACGAGAGCAGAAATCATTTTGTGTGAATCCGGAGAGTTGGTTTTTGGTAGTCAAAGAGAAACACAACAGGCTTTGCTTGAAGGATAACATATTTGAGCAAAGTTTAATAGGNAAATGATGATGGGATTAACATTGAAGGTAGTTGAGCAATGGCCTTAGAAGTAAAAAGTTAAGAAGGGGGCTCAAATTTCAAGGCTCAAATGCTGTTACTTGAGGAGCAAAAGGAAGCCAATATTACTGGGAGGAGGGGGATGAGAAGAAAGAGCATTTTCTGTGATAGAGTGTCAGGATAAAGAGGGAAAGTACAGTAAAGCAGTGAAAACAAAACCAACTCCTGCCCTCATTAGACTTGAGAAGACATCTGGTCCTGCTGAGGATGCATTCTGCATTGACTCATCGCTGCCCCGCAATCACCTGAAGGTTTGTACCAGTCTTATTGAAAATGTATCCTTTGTAAAGATAACCGGACTACAACCCATAGCTCCAGAGAACCTAGCTAACAAGGAGAACCCAAAGCGGGACTCATGGATCCCCCCGGGAATGGGAAATTGAGAAGATCTCCATGAGTAAACTGCGAGTGAGGGGGGCAATGGAAGGTAGGGGATGGGAGATGAGAACATAAGGGGATGGAACCCTCGAGCTGGAACAGGGATGGAGTGGGAGAACAATGAAAGAGATACCGTGATAGAGGGAGACTTCATTGGGATAGAGAGAAACTGGGTGCTAGGGAAGTTTCCAGGAATCCACAAGGATGACCTCACCTTACACTACTAGCAGTAGTGGGGAGGGTGCCTGAACTGGCTTACCCCAGTAATCAGATCAGTGAATACCCTAACTGTCATCATAGAGCCTTTCTTCAGTAACTGATGGAAGTAGATGCAGAGATCCACGGCCAAANGCCAGGCTGAGCTACAGGAGTCCAGTTGAAGAAAGAGAGAAGGGATTCTATGAGCAAGGGGCATCAAGATCATGATGGAGAAACCTACAGAGAAAACCAAATCAAACTAGTGGGAACTCATGAAATTTAGACCAACACCTGTGGGGCCTCCATGAGACTGGACAAGTCTCTCTGCATAAGTGAGACAGTTGTGCAGCTTGATTTCCTTAAGAGGCCCCCTGGTAGTAGGATCAGGATCCATCCCTGGTGTATGAGGTGGCTTTTTGGAGCCCATTACCTATAGTGGGACACCTTGCACAGCCTTAAGACAGGGGGAGGGGCTTGGACCTGCCTCTACTGAATGTACCAGGATCTGCTGACTCCCCATGGGAGGTCTTACCTTCTTGTAGGAGGGAATGGGGGATGGGTTGGGGGTAGGCTGGAGGAGGGAAGAGTGGGATCTGTGATTAGTGTGTAAAATGAATAAAAAATTTCTTAACAAAAGAAAAAGAAAATGTATCCTTTGTAGTTGGGAGTGCCTAAATGATGGTTACATCTGATATCATATCCAGCATGTAACATCACTCTATCATTTATTATTTCATGTATTAATTGTTTTGCTGGTTAACACCATGAAGATAAAAAGTTGGAGGGAATGAGTGGATCTCTCATCACAGAGGANAATTCTAGTAGATAGGTTAGCTACAGACCCTTGAATGAGTCATAAAGTGCTCATCATGGATAAGACATTTCTATAAAACTCCTCCAAATCTCTGAGAGCACCACAGGTGAGAAAGTAGAAAGTATGTAAGAACTGGATGATGGGGAGGAGTGCTGTGAAATGCTGCCTTTGTGTGTCACACAGATGTCACACATAGGGACTCACTTACCCCTCTACAGTCCCTGGAACACAAAGGAACCAGGAACATGAGTGGCTGATAACTCAATTTACTGATCTTCTTGAAGCATGAAGGAGAATATGAACCTATTTTTTGGTATGACAGCCCAAAGCTATGGTATTTAATCCTTGTACTGCCTGATATAACTCTGTTCTTGTTGGTTGACCTTCCAGTCCTAGGGAAAGGTGTATTCTTTCAGCTTGAGCAGCTCAGGTGGCCATGAGTGGCAGAGCTGGGCCATCAACAGTGCACTGGACAGAAACTGCGCTGAATCACTTCGCCTCGCCTGAGCTAGAGCCAGCACCGAGAAATCTGCTGCCCCATGGGAGAGTTAGTCATCCATGGCCAATATCCTTGAAAAGACTAATAATGCTCTTTGGAAATAAGTTAGAATTCTAAAGGAAGACAGTCCTTGTATTGACAAATGAAACTTGCTTCCAGGGCAAAAGGAACTTGAAAACAATTTCTCCATTAAGTCAACCAACATCAGCAAGTATTTGCTGTGTAGTTATTACACAGAGAGTTCTACATTGCAAAGAAAAAAATGTTAATGAACAGTTCTTACTTGGAAACTACACAGGAGGTACAAACACACACTCATTTTCTACCCTAGGTGAGCCAGTGTGATTATATGACATAGATGTCATTATCATAAGATTCTAGATCATTAAAAGGCAAAACTATAAGCTATAGAATTTCTGTGACAAGTTTCCAGGTATCTGATTTTAATGTAGTCATGAGATAGATATCATGCTTCCTACCAGGAGGGTGGCCACAGAAGTCTTCAGGGAAGAGAGAAGATGATAGATTCCAATGTATATGTCTGGTTCCTTCTGTATTTTTTTTCCTGTTCTGGTCTTAGNTCACTAATGATTAAGAACTAACTTTAGGAGGTATGCCTAAAATTAAAAATCCTGGCAATTTTCTTTTAATGTTTTCATTTAACAGAGAAACTGTGTTTGGCATATCAGTTATAGGTTCTAATTATTCTCTTCTCAAGCTAATTGCATTATTCTACAAACATGTGTTTTACCAGAGAGAATTCAGATTAATAATAAGCATTTTAGTAGCAGTAGACAACTGGTCTTATCTCTAGGCACAGATGTAGTTAAGTTGGAGGAAGGAAAACAAAGTTCTTCGGAGGAGCCCACTACCGTACATTTGTTCATATTTTCCAAACTTCTGATTTCATATTTCTGAGGAATTTATGAGAAGATTACCAGCTAACAGCATAAACAGAAGCACACAGGCAAGCATATCCCCACATAGTGGCTGTGATAGAGCAGCCTTCACTGAAAGTGTTAAGAAAATGGTTTTTCTTGGGTGTGCATGCACGAGCAGGTGCCCATGCACATCTTTTGGTTTCCTTTTAATGGTCACAAACTTTAGTCTAATTTCTTAGGTGAGTGAGATGCTAATCAAGCAGTTGAAGACAGAGAGCCTAGTGAAAATAATCAAATGTGAATTTGTCCAGAGGGACTCTCAACTTTGAAGAGGGAGAGAAGAAATTGTCACGTTGATTCCGCTGGAGACAGCCTTCCTGCTACTAAGCGGCCCCTGGGGATTCTCTACCTGATTTGTTCTTCGTCAGGCTGGCATCTCAGTGACAAGGCAATTGTAATTAGAATGAACAAAATGAGCAATGTGCNAACTCTCTACTTATAATTCAGATGGTGACATTAAAGAAACTGTGGTTTTTATTATTTTTTTTCTTAATTTTAAGGAGTTACAAAGAGCTAGTAGCACATTGCCTTCCATAAAATTTTGAGATGTCTCACTAAGGAAAGGAAATGTGTACTCAGGAAGGTGGCATCTTACTTGGTGGAATTTTCATCTGTTTGCAAATCGTTTCACTTCTTAATGCTTGCACTTGCACTGNATGGGCAGTAAGGATACGGGGTAATGAGGAAAAAGATGAATACTTCTCTCTCTTCATGCCTCTGAGCTCACAGCTGCTGGGAAGCAGTTTGATGAAATAATCCTTGTGGTGAGGATAAATTTGGGAGCTTCATGAAGATTAGGAGAGGGAGGAGGTGTGGTAGAACCTGACTGATTGTGAACTGAACTTCTAACATAAAAATCAAAATCTCAAACTCTCTTAATGAACCAATTTATTACTCTTGTCCCAGTGTTACAGANAGGGAAGCACCTAAAATTCGGGAAGGGTTCAAGAAAGTTATTTATAAATTAGCATTTTGGGAACACTTGCAACTTTTAGAATGATACAAACCACGGTCCTTACATGTGTGGCCCCTCTGTTCTCATGTTCTCAGTATGTATCATACTGAGAGATAAATCACACTAAATTCTCCATTGTGCAAAGTAAGATTGCTACTCAATGTAAGTATGTGGTGACTTTCCTCTCTCTTGACCCATGTACATTCTGCTCTTGTATGGTCTTGTCGGATGTGTGTTCTTTTTTCGATGGTCTTTGCTAAATTTAAATAGTATTTGATGATAAGTTCAAACTGTATCCATCTTACCTCTTACTGTGTCTAATATACTTCTGAAAATCAAAATGTTGATGAGGTGGTTGGAGGCATCAGTCAAAAGTTCTAATGAAAACTGTTAATATGAGCTGNAGAAACAAATTTCCACACATATTGTGTCAGAAACATTGAGAGTGGGTAACAGTCCAGACTGATATGGGATCCTGGGCAGCATGGCTTCCCCTGTAGTCCTCTTATTTCTTGGAGACAGCAGAGATTCTCCATCTTTTCAATCCCAGGACAGTTTTTGGAAGGTAGCACAGACTGTAACACAGCAGTCCNTTGATTTCAATGTTGAGAGAGTTTCATTTCTCCCATTGGTTAACCACCATTAGGACAGAACATGCAGACAGTGGAGTGCAAACAAGGATGCTAGTGTAAGGTAGCAATGCTCTTTACCACTCCCTGCTCCTAAAGAATGATCTTTAGTCAAGCATCTTGCTGTGGGTCCTTTATGTGGCCTGCTACTTATAGACACATACTTTCACTACACTGAATCTCACCCTTACCATATTGCATCTGATGTCCAACAGCAAGTCAACACCTGCCATCCAGGGTCAAAGGAATTTTCTTACCCATTGAAAATGCAGTTTTCATTCATTTTTGTTATTTTTCCATAAGATTTTTAATGAGGCAATTCCACAGAGTCTGTCTGACAGTCAAAAGGGTTTATTTTGGGTCAACATACAGCAAACAAGGTGGGGCTGGTCTCAGGGTCCAGGAGAGGTGAGGCATGGTCCAACACGGTTCTCTGGAGAGCTCTGCCTTGGTCTGTAGTCCTAACATCCTGCCTCCAAGACCACAAGGTAGCCAACAGAGAGTGAGCACATATGCATTTCAGGTCTTAAGGGGTCCTCGTCTTGGCTGTGCCCCGGGCAGGAGCAGGTACCTAGCAGTTACCTGCTGCCTACTCGGGGTGGTGCTTCAGGGGTGAAGCACAGAAAACCACCCATACATTTCCCCCTTTTGTCTAAGGAGGAAAGTTCTAACATATCATAAAACNATATACAGTAGGAATAATTATCAAGGAGAAATGAAGGGTAATGACATAAACAAATGGAACTACAACCAACAAGAGCAACATCAAACAAGAGACACATACTAAATCCAGAGAAGTCTGGAGCATAGGTAAATGGTATGTATAGAGATCATTCCAAAAGGTGTCTTATCCTGAAGAACCTGAATCTAATACTTAATATGTTCCAGCCAGATACAAGAAGATTGTAACTATAACTGTTAGTCTTCAATCCCATCAAAGACCTGAGAAGGAATATAATAATATCTGAGAAATGGGAGAAGGATGCAAGCAACTTTCAGGATTCTTGGGAGAGTATACAGAGACAGCTGGCATCCTGGACAATCTCCTAAAGTTTCTCAGCATCGTTGGTGCATTCAAATTGGCTATAGGCCTAGAGTATCTGACAGGTCATTTTCAGAAGCAGGTATTTTGAAAGACTATTTTACCCTATCTTGGCAGAGTTCAGTAGTCGCTTTTCTTTGTGTCCTGCTCATTCAGAAGGGACAGTATTTGTACTGTCAGCAGTCAAGGCAAGGCAGTTCTTTGCCAAGTAGGCCATTTTGTGCCAAGAAGAAGACAAAATTCCAAAGGGAAATGTCTTAGAAGCCCAGCATTCTCTCAGGATGAAAATGGTGCTGCCAGGAGCAATCATGTCTCACGTAAACAGAATTCTAAGTTATTTAAATGCCATATTCTCTAGGTCTATGAAGTGTTTGAAGACTACCTGTCCATCTGACCTATATTTTTGCAAATCTGGACAACTTAACTAACATAACTATAGAGATGACAAGCATAGGTGACTATAAATCTGTAAGTCTTATCTACCTAAATAATCTAAGGACTAAGGCTTCACATAAACAAAGTAAACAGTCTGTAAGCAAGTATACAGTAAAAGGACAATGACCTCGAAATTGTGACAACACACAAAACAGCTAAAGCAGAGGTAGGAATGTATAGTGCAATATGCAATATGACAACAATCCTAAATATGCATCAATATACCAAATATCCTAAACAGAGGTAGAACATAAGTACAGTATGACAAATATAATTTTACATTTATATCAATATACAAACATTTCAAATAATAGTAGAAATATATGTACATTACAACAAATATAGTTCTGTATTTGTATCAGTATA
>LZPO01077687.1:0-14589 GCA_001675575.1 Neotoma lepida
GCCTCCTCGTGGAAGTACCCTGTGGTCACAGGATTCCAAAGTTTGAAGGACAGTTAGAAATTATTCATTCCAGACATTTATTTATTTATTTATTTATTTATTTATTTATTTATTTAGTGTGTGTGTGTGTGTGTGTGTGTGTGTGTTTCTGTAACTTGATTTTAGTCAGCTCACAGGTCTACATAATGCATACTGGCCGTTCTTAGCCCACTCTCTCCCACATCCCTACCATTCCTGTCCAATCACTTCTCCATTAATCTCTCATGTTTGCATCTATTCATTTTATTTTATGACTCACTGAGGTCATCCAGGGCCTTCTCTGTGGCCCTGGGTTTAGAGCTATCTTTTAGAGACTGACAGTGGGCACACAACAGAAGACAATGGTTCTCTGTCTCCACAAATCTATCAGTAACCATTAGCTCAACAGCAAAGGTAAGGCCATCTGAACCCCTCCAGCTTCCATGACTGATTGGCAGCAGGGCAAGTCTGTGTAGATCCAGTGCAGATAACCAGAGTTGCCAAACTCTATATGGCTAACAAGCAAATATGAATTGCTTACCACCTATGCTTTTAGAAAAGAATGTCCCAAGTTCAATATAATATTCTATACCTTTTGAGACAAGGAAAACAATAAGGGAAAGCTATATAATTCATTATCTTATCTATGGTACACTATAATATATTGTTCTTAATGGTATTTATCCATACAACAGGCAGAACCAAAGTGCTTTAAATCTCATTCCGATTTATTTAAGTAATAATTCAACCTGGGGAATAATGTCCACACTGTGTGATCCTGGAACAGGTAGATTTTGAAGGTGAGAGACACATTTCCCACTTGCAGGGGGAATTGTGCTCACAATAACTCTCTTCACAACTCACAATTCCACAGCTTTGAGAGATATTTTTATTTTCACAGTCACAAGCTCTAAAATACTATCAACAAATTTTTAAAAGATGTTTGTTAAGGAATGGAAGCTGCAAAGTCCTTGATCTACTTATAGGAGGGAAAGAGAAAGCAAGCTAAAGGGATAGGGCAGATCAAGACTGAAGTAGCAGGACTCATGTTACAGTTCTAGATAAGGCAACAAAACAAGCAGAGAACTCAAATTAATGTTCAAGTGGATCAAAATAACCCAAGGCTGGCTACTGGCTTAGCAGTGCATTCTGACTTTTAAAGACTGTCAGCTGAATGAGGCCGGAAGGAGCTTTTGCTTAACATCAAAGACAAGATCCTAACACAGCTCTGATCGTCTTGAGATCCATGACATTAAGCACATTACCTTAAAGAATGTTTTTACTTATACTCATATTTTCCTTCTGCTTCTCTTGCACACAGTTATTTCAAAAGGTGTGTGTGTGTGTGTGTGTGTGTGTGTGTGTACATACTTATGCAAAAATTGCTATTTTTTTGCTTCAATCTTCAATCTACTGGTATTAAAATAAACTTAAGGTTTGTATGCTTCATTAAAAAAATAGAATAGGTTTGAAGATGTGAGTTCATTTCACATGGTGAGGGTTAAGACTGTTTCTTGAAATCATACTTATTTTGGGGTGTGTAGGCATTCCCTATAATCACACATAATTCTTACAGGTTGTAGTGAGAAATATTTAAAGAATCTTAAGTCACAAAAGAAGAATCCCTGTTTGATAGCCTCCACTAAGAGTTCCCTTTAGTTCTATGTGCACATATTGCTCTTTCCTGGTCAGTGAAGTCTGTTTCCTCCCATCTTCCAGGAAATCCACCACATAATATGGCACTTAACGTTTCTGAGATGACTATGCTGGAAGAAAGCCCAGGTTAACCATAGAGAAAAGAAAAAATAATGAAAATCCAGCTGAATGAGCACAGTAAAGCTGGCCTGCTCATCTCACTCCATCTCTGAATTATTCCATATAAGGCAGAAGACATTTAGTCATGGAAAGACCACCTCCACTGTGCCCTGGTGGATTTCACCAACAAAACTATGAGGAAATGTGATCACGTTTGTATTACTCTTAGCATAATACAATAATATGATCGTATCAGGCATGTTCAAGCCATGGTCCATGAGCTGCAGGTATCAGAGAGTAGCCATGAATGTAGCACAATAGAAGTTTATAAACTAACTCATAACATTCTGAGTCAATTTCACAGTTCTCCACTGTGAAATTGGTAAGTGACAAAAGCTTTTTGTGGCAATGTCAAAGGTTAGATATACCTGCCGAGGACAGTTCATTATGCAATGTTGCATAATTGAAATAAATATCAGTAATGATGCTGGTCTAGCCTAAACCAGCTTTGGGACACAGAAGCAGCAGAGGGTTGAAGGACAATGTGTTGAGAGGTCAAACAATGTAGAGGAAATGCTACCTAAGGTGGGAAAATGGGAAATCTGCTGTAGGTTAGGGGAAAATTAGGACGATTGTTGTTTGCCATCACATAGAAATACAAAATGTGCATAATAAAACTATGAAGAGATTCAGAAGGATGGCAAAGTATGAATGAGCTTGTTTTAGCGACACTTGATGAAGGACAACAGTATTGAAGATGCTGAAAGAGGAGCTGCTATATCTCCAGGCCAAGATGAAAGGAAGTGTTTCCAGGGCTATACTGTGTCTGGAAGGCTTCTCCTGGCAGCTAAACATTCTAAAAGAAAAATAGATTGAGGCTAAAGTCAAATTGAGAGCCATTCCAAGAAAATCTTACCATGAAGGGTTAAAAATCAAAATTAGGGCTATACAAGCCATTGTTGAAAACTCTAAAATATTTTAGGTCATGGACTTGGGGATTTTAAAACCTTGTAAGTATTCTATAATAACCCAACCATATCCTCATGTAGAGAGGGGCCTAGCTTGATCTGTTGCTTTGCTTTTCATTGAATGAAGTGAAGGCTAATTTGATTCACTGAAAGTTCTTTAAAAGTATAAAGGTGTTTTACAACCCAGGTTTGCTGGAAGTAATTCAAAATTGAAATAAAAGAATACTTTGGGAACTCAAATGTATAAAGACTGCAAGTCAACAGAAAAGTACTCAGTGTATATCCCAGGCAACTTCTTATGGATGAGAGAAAGTAACTTGGGGAAAGAGTTTTAGAAACCAGGAAGCAAGTAAAAAGCATAGAGATCTTAGACCTTAGTCAGCAAATATTTTCTGCCCTCACAGTATAGACAATGGCTACAGATTATTTCTGAGATGCTGAGGATCATTGAAATTTAGGTATCTTGACTTATTTTTTCCCCTGTTGTTTTTTGTTTTTGTTTGTCCAAGAGTATACACGGTAGGTTTCTCACTTCTGACATGCCAGAATGGTGAGTTCACATAACTTAGATGAATTTGGCTTTTGCATTCAAAGCATTTTCACAATGGGAACTTTAGCCAAGGAGCTCTCTCTGAGAAGCCATAGCAGAGGAGACTCATTTTAAGTGGACGTCATAATACAATGAAAGTCCTGGAAAAGGCTTGAGGATATTTTATCCACCAGCACTGTTTAATCTAGGAAGTAAATTGTGGAAAACAAATAGTCTTCAAAGATAGCCATCCTTCCTTCCCTCCTTCCTTCCTTCCTTCCTTCCTTCCTTCCTTCCTTCCTTCCTTCCTTCCTTCCTTCCTTTCCATTATGCAATCCATTTATCAAAAGGTATAGGCAGTCTCTTCCTCAGTCGGGCCTGACTTGCATTTCCAGTAGCCAATAGGATGCAGCAAAAGTGACTTATTGGGTCTCTGACTGAAGCACTCTTCACACTTCCAACTCATATCCAGTGCCACATAAGTATAACAAAACGAGAGACTCTAACTAATGTCACAGATATTAGAAGAACCATTCTCATAAACTAACTCAAGACTCATAATAATGAGAAATAATAAATTATTGTTTTATCTATGGCATTTTGGGTCTGCTCAGCACACAGCAATTGATAAACGAAATAATCTAAAATTAATATCCTGTGCATGTAGATCTCTCAGAAAAATGCTATTGCCATTTTCATAGAACTAAGGTCCATATTGTCCTCCGAGGATGTAGAAAGCATCCTCCCAGAATATAGAAATTAAGGAAGTAAGATTGCTTCCTGAATATTATCAAATCACCACAGGGTGATTCAGAGATGTGATATAAAAAGAGATTACATACTTTCTGGACCAAAAACCTAGATTAAAATCAGAGTAAAGGTATTAACATTAAAGAGGAGAATAAACCAAAATGGAACTAGTTAACCATAAAGAATGAAAAGTGTAAGACTGACAGAGCAAAGCATGGTGGTCCAACAGAAGTTCCCAGTAGCTCTGGATATAAGGTTTATCTCTGTTGTGGGCACAGCATGCTGACATAGATTTAAGTTAATATCTTCGTAATTCTTACGGGACATTTGTTCCTTAACTTCAGATTTGCTTCTGGATATTTTCATAATCTTAATTTCTAGAGTATATGCACATGCTTTTGATTTAGAAGCTAGCATGGTTGAATACTGCCTTCATATAACCATCTCTTTTGAGCTTGGTTACCATGGTTCCCACTGACTGTGTATGGCTTTCCCACCATCATTAAGTCAAAATATTGTAAGTGAAACTGTTGTATCTGAACATGGCCGGCTCCTTTGTGTTGCTCAGACCTCAGCTTAAAGTCACCTCTTCAGGACCACCGCACCAGCTTTCTTGGTTAGTTCAAGTGAAGTAGAGGTGATTGTGCAAGTATTTCCTTTCATCACACTTAGCCTTACTCTCTAGAGATAGGACCGTGAATGTGTGAAATAATCTTTGTCTAGTCACTAAGATAAGTAGGCTGAAATAATTGCAAGTATGTCTGTGGTAAATGTTTTTTCACTGTTGAGTGGGTATGAGACCTTTGACATTCTTAAAGAAAGCTTTAAGACTTCAAGTCTTCTCTACTGACCTTTAAAAAGCCATGCGTGACCCCAGAGCTTGTCATTTCTTTGGGCATTATTTGACTCAATAAACAAGGAGATAATGAGACCAATGAAGGGTAGTAACATTTGCAAAGGAATGGTATAAATTAGAGGGGTATCTGTGCAGGAACACTCAGATCACCCATGTGGCAGAATAAGGAGGGTTAAATATTTTATCTGCTGAAAGGAAGGCTGGCAAAATGAAAATGTTCCTTTTTCTATCACCATCAGACTCCAAGGAAAAGCCAGAGAGGTCCATGAAGAGACAGCAAAAGGGAAATCAAGTTGGATTCTGCAGTGTATAGGGTCTGAGAGTTAGTTAAGCCTTGTCCCAGGCCAGGAATCAGGAGTCCAAGCGGCCATTTCCTGGAGGAAACTTTCTTTGTTGGTATAAAACTCAATGTATCAAAGCCACTACAAAAAAGGTCACCAATGTACTATCTATTTTCCTTTATAGCTGCCATCCCATGTGTTAGAGTGACATTTTACTAGGATCTCTGTGTAATAGGAAGAATAATACAGCACACATGACAGCCAACATGATCTTTACTTATATCCAATAGCATGCCAGACATCTAACTCATCCCTAAGTTGAATTAATATCTCTGGGTTTCCCACTGACATTTTTCACTCTTCTTGTCTCCTTCTTATTAGCTAAAGCAGGCAACCATCTCCTCACATTTCTCATTATATGTGTTCACACTTTACTCAGTCATTTTCTTTTCTACTATCTTCCTGAGATGAAACCCTTCCATTCTCAAATGTCCAATTCAAATGACACCACTTCTCCCCTTTCTCCTTATATTACTTAGTGTTATAATTACTGCTTCTTTATTTTGAAGTTTCCCTGCTCTGTCTTATACTAGAATATGATCATCTCTTTCTTAGGCCTTATGTGCTTTCTGAGAGCAGAATTAACTCACTTTTAGAAGCTCCCTAAACTTAACATAGACTTGCTCCCAACAGGGAGTTGACCAATAATTACTAACCAAAAATAGTTTACCAGACAGTAAAGTACAAATGTATTATTTTAAGTTTTCAATTCCCTTTTCTTATACATATATACCTTTGATTTATTTCTGTTTCTCTTCCATCTTCAGTTTTATAAATGAAATTTTATCCTTCAGAAGTTTTCAGAAACACAATATGAAATACGAAATATATTTAGAAAAAATATTTAAATAAATATTGACACACATTGTTACAGTTTCCCCAACTATGAGTTCTATAAATAGTTTTCTCTCTTAATACAAACCACCTATGTATGTCCAGGGACCATCCAAGTACTAGAAACTTCAAGTTAGGAAGAGCAACACACATTGAAAACTTAGGGGTATCTGAGTTATTAAATCATGAATCTTTTTTTCTTTCTTTTCTTTTCTTTTTCTTTTTTTGCTTTGACCAAATACTTTTAAGCCATACACTAGTTATCTCTATAAATTGACAGTAGCTATCATTTGTGCATCTCTGCCTGCAGTGAAAGGAAGTCACCAAATAAGTTGATTTCCTGTCTTGAGGGGAAAAATGTGATAACATCAAAGTGCCCATGGAAAATGCATGGTGCTGAGCACCCAATAGACACTCAGTTAATTTGGATTTCACCCAGGAGGATATTATGTTAAGGGAACGGAAGATGGGAGAGAAATCGGATTAACGATTAGAACATTTCTGCTGTCCCTGGGGCGGCCAACCCTGTAGAAGCCAAATCCCTGCAGTTCCACAGATAGGGTCCCCTGGGGATTATCCTTTGTAAGTTTGTCCTGGTTGTGATACAAAGATAGAAATGTTTGTGATCTTTGTAAGCATGTGAGATCACAGGGAAAGCAGCTTGAATTTCCAAAGCTGCAAAGCATTTTTCAACTTCACTGAAGCTGTGCTGATGTTTGCTAACATCTGTAAAGGAATTATAGCTTCAAAGATTAAAGCAATATCATTAATATCATTGTCATTACAGAAATCATCTCTTCAATATCTCATTTCCATCAGACAGTGTACTTTTGGGAGATTATTTCTTATAATTCTCTTCACATCCCTGTGCAGTAAACACTACCATAAACTATTTTTTCTGACATTAAAATTTAGTTTTAAAACAGTTGAATCACTTGCCCAAGTTGAGGATCTAGTTTTAAATCCAGGTTGTCAAACTCTACTTGTTATACAGTCAAAAAATAACTTGCCTATAAGGATGCTGCTTCATATTAGTCTTACAAATACAAAGACAAGAGTTGTTATGTAGCTCTTTCTTTCCAATTAAAACATTCCCTCCTGCAGGGTGAATGGAGACTTATAATACTTAGAAATAACACTCATGCAACTTGGAAGACCCAAGAAGCCTAAAAAATTCCAAGATTCAGAGAAGTCCTCTCCAGTGTTATAAGAACAGTAAATAAGAGATGGGATAGAGGGGAGTCTTCGAGGGCATTGCCTGTAAGTTGGGCAGAGCACACCATGGATGCATTTTTGTGAGCTGTCGTTCATGCTGCAGTAGGCTTTGCTGGGACACAGATACCTCTGAGAGGTTCATGTTCTTGTAAGTATTTTTATCTTCATGTTCTGATAAGTGACCCCAGGGCACTCACTGGTTTACCAAATTGGACTTGGATGAAACTATTTATTTGGTCTGTTCTTGGGGTCCTATCTGTGTTTAACAGACATTTACACCATCTCCCTAAGAAAAGTCACACAGCAGGAAGGTTTCAACCACAGTTAAAATTATTCTTTCATGAGTTGGATTAATCTTACTTTGAATCAATTTTGGCAGTTGTAAAACCTAGGAAAAGGAAAAATTAAAAAAAAATTCTTTAAGCCTCATTGAACTCAACTGTCAAATGGAGCTAGCAATGTTTCTTCATATGGTCATGTGAAGATGTTAAAAGATGCTAGATTGGAGGTATCTGTCATACTGTCTGCGACATAGAAAAGACTCAAAACACAGAAGCAGCATCATTACCAATTATTGTCACTTTCTCTATAAAATCTTTCTGGCTGCATAGGAAACTGTGTAATGAGAGCATGTGCTCTTACATATACTGCACATTTGTTTAACATGGAGCTATAAAAATTAATGGTGCCAATATCAAAGGACCAGCAGCTCCAGGAAATTGTAAAATGAGTGATTACCTAGATAAACATAGATTTTATGTTTATTGCACTGTCAGATCAATATTCCACTTTCCTTGTACAATATGTTTCAATCCTGTGAACGTGCATATTTTAGAACTCAGTTTACTCTGAAAAATATAACTTCGTTTTAAGACAATTTGCTGTCAGAGTGGTGTCAGTGTTCCCATCCTTAGTTTTTCTCATCTTAATGCTATTTCAGTAAAATAGAAACTATAATTAAATATTTTCATAAACACAGATTGTTGGTAAGGTTTATAGAACAGGATACAGCAGCAAAAGAAATACACATAAAACAATTCTTATTAGTTTTTTGACAATTTCATACATGTAATCAGAATTACATGTATGAATTCCCTCTCTTATCTTTCTCCACTCCCATAATCTTCTCTTTCCCTGCCAATATGTTTCCCAGATCCATGACTTTGGCTTTGTTTTGTGACCAATGTAGTTTAA
Source organism: Neotoma lepida (assembly GCA_001675575.1). Classification (NCBI taxonomy): domain Eukaryota; kingdom Metazoa; phylum Chordata; class Mammalia; order Rodentia; family Cricetidae; genus Neotoma; species Neotoma lepida. Next base: position 8,461 of record LZPO01077687.1, read on the forward strand.
CCAGGGACATCACTAGATTAGGATTATTTGTGAAATCTGGATGGTGTCATGAGACTATGTGAAATCTAGTCTTTATTCAAATAGTTGTGATAATTGAACAAGCTACTGTTTGTTATCAGTTTAAATTCAGGTTTTAATGAAGGGAATAAAGATAGTGAAATGAGGGGACCAGGGAAGTTTCAATGGATATGAACTGTCCATGAAGAACCTGCTTTCAAACCTATCACCTTACAATTTAAGTAAAATGGTATGATAAGAAGGTATAGCGGATCATATGTAATGTAAAAGAAATGGGAGATAATAGTGAGACCTAAAGGTTTAAAAAGAAATGGGAACAGGGGTTTGGGAGAAAAGAGGAGTATAGGGTGGGTTACCTAGAATTAAAGACACGTGAAACTCCTTATTAAACCCCATTAGCTTATAAGCTAATTAAAATATAGTGTATTTAAAAGGAAAATGAGTTTGAACAGAAATATTCCATATTAGTGAATAATACTACTCAGAGGAGACACAGCTTGTTAAGTGGAAAGATCAGTGCTAGGCAAGGATTACTTCCCTAATAGCTATTGGCCATGGAAGCCCCAGAGGTACTCACAACAATACTGGCTATTGCCATTGCTCTGGGTCGACCATTGTAAGATGGTAAGACCCCATTGCTAAAGACGCCACACACCTTGCTTTCAGCACACAAAGAAATCAGTTTTCAACTGACCAGGAAACTTTGCCTGCTGACAAGATTTCACAGTGCTGGAAGGTGCTACGTAAGCTGCTACCAGAGAAGAGACAACGGTGATCATATCCTACTACAGGCTCTGCATGTTACAATAGCAGTTTGCCCCACAAGATGTGTTCATTGGTACAATAATGCCATGATTATTTATGGGGAGGACAACTATTCTCTTGACTGGATTTGAAATTTCCTTCACAGTTAGAGAATTTGTGTCTGGAACCATAAACATGGACAAAATACATGGCGAGGGAAGTCATGGGCCTCAGGGGCGAACCACTTGATGGTGGTTTTCTCAATGGTCATGTTATCAAATTTATATGCATAGATTGGTGCTGCCCACAACCTTATTCACAGAAGCTTCTAATTGCAATGGACTGTAGTTAATACAGAGATGCATTGCTGCTCAAAGTGCTGAGACTAAGCAATCATGAGTGCTCAGCAACAGACAGAACATCTATATCAACATCCCAACCAAGACTAAGGAATCAACCTGGAAGAGGGAAATGAAAGAATGCAAATGCCAGAGGATGGGCAAGTGTGCTGTTTAATGCTGTCTTCTGGGCATGACATGGTTCTCATACCCAAGAATCCCACAACAGCAGTGATTACCAACACAAGATGTATTCAAGATCAAATCAGGTAAAGGTTGCAGCATGAAGTGGAAGAGAAGAGGGTTGGATCCTGAGGCTCCATCCCCAGCTGAAAACCTCTTGGCAGCTGATGGAGGATGGAGAGTTCCTTTTCTTTAGGAGTGTGACCACTGCAAGGTAATATCCTTGCCCAACTGGGTTGCCCATGAACATTTCAGTAGTATGAATTGGACTCTTTGGGTTAAAAATAAATTTAAAAAGTTATAAAATGCAGGCATGAAGTTAGGCAGAACAAGTGATGGGAGATTGCTGGGAGGAGCTGGAAGGGGGTAAGCAGTAAATATGATGAAGATACTGGTGTACATGTATGAATTTTCAAAGAATGACTTAAATAAAATATCAGAAAGGTGACATGGATACTGAATCTAAGCCATAAGTAAAAACAAAGGCACTATCACATCCTGTCTTAGTTGGGGTTTCTATTGCTATGAAGAGACACTATGGCCACAGAAACTCTTATACAAGAAAACATTTAACTGATGTGCCGGCCTACAGTTTCAGAGGTTTTGTCCATTATCATTATAGCAGGGAGCATGGTGGCTTGCAGGCAGACATGGCACTGGAGAAGGAGCTGCTATATCTTGATCCATGGGCAACAGGAGTAGACTGAAACACTGGGCATAGCTTGAGTATATATGAGACTTCAAAGGCCACCTCCATAGTGATACACTTCTTCCAACAAGGCCACAACTACTCCATAAAGCCACATGTCCTAATGGTGCCAGTCCCTATGAGCTTATAGGGGCCAATGCATTCAAACTACCACATATCCAGACTACAATACTGTCCCCTTATTCATTGCAGGGCCCTCCTATAGCCCAAGTCACCTCTTGGACTTTTAACTCAATATCAGGTTTAACTATTATCACAAAATTTAAACCTCAACTTACAGACATTTTGATCAATGGTGAAAATAAAGACACAAGTCTAAGCTTAATCTCAACATATAATTTCTAAGTCTTATATGTGCACATATATACAACTATCATATATCTATATATTTATATACCTATATATATATATATATGCAGAAATGTTCTTCTTTGTGTTCATTTAGGTATAGAGATCCTTTATAAGATTTTAATTATTCCACTAAGTTAACTCTGACTCCATCAGGAACATACTTCTCTATTTCACTCTTGGCAACACCCTGGGCTCAGGTTTGGACTTCCAAAAGCCTATGTGTTAAAGATTTAGTTATAGACCATGGCTCCATTTTGAGGTGGTTGGTACTGTTAAGAACTGAGATACAAGGGAAGGAATTTAGGTTATTCAGAGCATGCCTTTGAAGGGGGTTTCCGGACTCTGGTTTCCCTCTCTCTTTTGTTTTTTGACTAGCACTAGTCTAATGACCTTCTCAGCTACCTTTTTAGCCAAGCTACCACCTTGTCAAACCCTGCTGCCACATGTTCACAGACTTGAATCTCTACAACTTGGAGCAGTGATAAATATTTCCTCTTTTTGAAGTACTCTGCCACGGTGATGGCAACTGACTGGGACACCTTTGCATAATAGCATGAAGAGGGGTTTCCACCACCTTCCTAAGCCAAGTCTCACCAGAGCTTGCTTCCATGGTAACCCCCTGCAGACAGCGGCTTCTATTTCAGGAAGTCAGACCCCAGAAGCCCTCCCATTCAGGGCTTTCTTGCCAAGTGCTCTTCCAACATCATGTACTCCTCTGCCTACTTTTTGACTTGGCCTTTCAATACCAAGTTGATTTTTAGTCAAGGACTGTTTCCTATAAGTCAGTGTAAGAGTAATGTTCATTGGGATCCCTTTCTTCTTTTGATCACCATCTCTAGAGGCACATGTATTGTGTCACTGCTTATTTAATGGCCTTCTTGCCCTTTAGATTAGCTGTCTCTTCGTTATCTCTAGAGGCTCAGCATCTTGCTTGATGTCTGCTTTAAAATAGAAATGGAAATTGTATAAAGTGACAAACAGAAAGATATAAACGTTCACGTTACCCCTTCATTCTGAACATCCTGATGTTAAATCCAACTCCAAACTATTGTTTAATGAGCTCATTAAGTGAGTTTCTTATATGGTCATCAGGCACGGATACAAACAATGATTCTCCATGGTGTAAAAAGCTAAGGAGTTTTGTCACAACTAAAATAAGGGAAAATATCCAGTCAAAGTACATAGAAGCTTAAGCCTGCTTCTTAGGCACAGACTAAACACAGGAGTCTGGTGCTGGAAAAGTGCAATTGAGAGGAAATTTGTCTTAACGGGAAACAGGAACAGGGTATGGGGTGATGCCCTGGGCTGCTCAGCAGGTACAACCTACACAGAACAAACCAGCACTCCAGGTAATTGGCGTCTACGCTGCCTCTTCCATTTTTGAGACTCTGAATGTTCTCAAGCAAATTTGCCCCCATAATGCTCTCCAAATGCCAAAAAGACTCACAGAAGGAAGACAAACTGTTCTCAGCTAATAAGAATTTAGTGTTACCTTGGAGATAGGAGTCCTTTTCAATCAAGTCTCTGTCCTCAAATCTTCCACAATCACCCGCAAAGAACACAGAATTTAGACCAGGGAATAAGAGCATTCCAAAGACACAGCCCAGCAAGTGGCTTGAAACAGTCACAGAACTTCCTGATAGCAGGAGACAATGGAGATTTGGGGCACATACAGGGAAATGACAAGAAGCCTCAGCCTCTGGATATCTGGATTTCCTGTGCATTGCTGTGAACAGGTTCCACCAGGAAGATTTGTTTCTGCTCATTTGTGTATTATTTGTCATACACTCATAGGAGGCAAAACGAGCAATTGTTCTTTTTCCCCCAGTGAATTTACAATGTAGAGGAGAAACAAAACACATATAGTCCTTTGCTATTTACCAGCAATTGAGATTCAAAAGTGACAAAATGAACATGAAAAGGACCCATGGGTCTGTACTGACACTCCCACCCCCTCTAACCTACTTTGTCCCCAGATTTCTAGCAAGCTTCTCTTAATGTTCTAATCCTCTAGTATATGGATAAGCCCAGAACTTTACAGAAGACAGGAAGTTGGACCTTTGTCAAATGATTGCTTTTTCACCAAAAGTTCACTGTTCTGCATTTCAGGAGATGGTTGACCTAATCCCAGGGCCCAATGCACTAAGTGAATGACTGATGTCAAAATAATACCATATTTGCAACAACAGAATGCCATTAACAGGCTACTGAAAGAAAAACAATCTTAGACTTAAAAGACAGTGACTTTTGCATTGTACTCATCCAGATAAATTATTACTCCTATAGCCCCATCTAAAGCCCTCTGTTTCATCCAAAACAGCACAAGCATGATAAAATGTAATCTGTGCTCTTCCTAGATTCTTCCCTGGAATGCTTATACAGTGACAGCTCTGCCTGGCTTCCTTTCCCTTCTATACCCAGAGTCTAGCCTGGGGACTGTGACATTTCAGGTGACTTAACATATGTGTTGAATGGATGGGTATAATGACTCCCAATATATGATATAGAGTCTTATACCACTGGGCATGAACTGAACCCAATTTATCAGTCCAGTTTTCTAAGTTCTCCAAGCTCCAGCCATGGTGGTCTTCTCCTAGTCTTAGCTGCCAACCCGGTTCTGGCCTCAGATTCTTGACACTTGAGGAAAGCACTTTCTCTGCCTGGTATATTCTTACTCCTGGCATCTATGTAGCACCCTCCTTTACTTCTTTTGCAATTCTGATTAAATGTCATCTAATTATTGAAAGGTTTTTGTTTTCCCAATCATCTTATCTAAAAATGGTCACTCCTCTGGCCCATCTACCATGCTGCTCACTGCTTTATTGGCTTTCATAGTATCCATCTCTAATTGCCTTCTTATTTATTTATGTTCACTGGCTTCCCTCCACTGAAACATAAATTCCCCAAATGGTAGGGATTAGCTTTTAGGCATGACTACATCTCCCAATCTGGCAGCAGCGCCCATCACCTACTAATTGCTCAATAAAAAGTTGTTGATAAATTCATGAAGAACAATCCATAAAAATGATTTTGGAAGATACATCGTTGCACGTATCTCTCCCATCTCTGACTTGTACAGACATTCTTGTACTGAAGCTAGCTTGAACTATGTGGACAACTTAAAAAAATAGCACAAAAAGGGGAAATTGTAATGGAACAAACAAAAAAATGACTCATATTAAAAACCATATCCCCGACTTCCTTCTCCACACACACAAGATCTCTATTTTTGCTGAGCCATTATAGTTGTACAATTTTGAGTACATTACAGATCTCTTTCGAAGGCATGCTTGCCCAAGGGGGCTTCTATTCCAATTGAACAATTACACCCTCTAAAAATACACCAGTCATCTGGATAAACTGCTCAGAGCCACGTTTGCTATGATAATGGATTTTTGAAAGAAACTACAAATGTGTTGATGTACAATTCAGCCTCACATATCACATTTCTGACAGAATGCATTGTGTTTGCTTACCAATTGTACCTTCAGGCATGCATCTCAAGGACCCATTCAGTTACATATGAAAAGATGTCCAAGGCCCTGTAACTTAGTGAACTTTATTATTCCCACAAAAATGTTAGAAAAAACACAAATGTTGTGTCCTTAAATTATGAGACATTTGTAATTAGATAATGATGTATCTTGTAATATAAATACTGTTGTTAAAATATGCCAGTTAACATAAAAAAGTGGTTATGACTTGCAAAATTACAAATCTCTCTCTCTCTCTCTCTCTCTCTCTCCCATGAATACTTCTGAAGATATGTCAATGAAGGAGGTTACT
>LZPO01077691.1:3594-14529 GCA_001675575.1 Neotoma lepida
AAAACTATAATTCAAGATAAGGATGAAAATCCATTCAATTTCCTAGAATGGCTTACAAAGGCCCTCCTTCAATATACCAGCTTAGACCCTGAAAGGCCACACGCAGGGCAGGCAGTTACTTATGACCCACTTTGTCTCACAGAGTTTCCCNGACATTAAGGCTAAGCTTAAATGTTTGGAGAGAGGCCCCTTGACCCCANAGGCTGAACTATTAGTGGAGGCATTTAAGGTATATCATGGGAGAGATGAGAAGGCACAAAAACAGAAATGCCAAACGCTGGCACATGCTATCCNACCAGCTGCCCGAAAGCTGCCGGGTCCCTGNTTCAAGTGTGGACAAGAAGGTCACTGGGCTTGGGCTTGCACTACTTACCGCCCGGCCCTCCATGGGCTACCACTGNGGCTTTGTCTGACCTGTCATCTAGAGGGGCATTGGTCCATTGACTGCCCTCATGCACCTGCTGGCATGGGNTCATCAAATCAGGATCACCCCCCGGCTGACCTCCTGGNCTTGGCTTTGATCGAGGATGACTGAAGCTGCCCAGTTCCCAGCCCAGCCATGCCCATCTCACACTGGGAACCCAGGGTAATCATAATAGTGGCTGAGTGATCCATCTCTTTCCTTGTGGACACCAGAGCCACCTACTCAGTCCTGAGAGTCCAACCTCTCCTTCTTGTCTCCCTATTGTGAGGGTAGGAGGACAGCCTTACCTACCTCATCAGACCCCACTACTTAATTGTATTTTCAGGGGCATTCCTCTTACTCACACATTTTTAGTGGTGCCAACCTGTCCTGTACCTCAAACAAGAAGAGATTTTTTTTTAGCCAAACTCAGAGTTTCTATTTGCTCCCACATTTGCCTCACTCCAGACTCATGAGCAGCTCCTCTCCTCCTCCTCCTCCTCCTAGCCACTCACCCTACTAATTCTAACAGTTCATTTTCCTGCCAGCCTCTCAGGTGGACCCCAAGGTCTTGGACACCCAGAATTTTTCTATCACTAGGCACCACCCTGCTATCATTATCCAGTTGCAGGACTCTACCAGATATATTACCCAAGTTCAATATCATCTCTCACTCCAGAGCTTAAGAGGATGTAAGCCTATCATTTCTGACCTTCTCAGGAAAAAGCTTCTCTGCCCAACCTCTTCANCCTTTAACACCCCTATACTGGCAGTTAAAAAGTCTAATGGAACCTACCACCNGGTTCAAGAACTCCAGCTCATTAATTCTACAGTGGTCCCCCTCCATCCAGCAGTNGCTAACCCCTATACTCTCCCATNCACTATCCCTTCAGGAACTTCTCACTTCTCAGTTTTAGACCTCAAGAATACCTTCTTTTCTATTCCTCTCAGNCCTCAGTCTCAAAATATCTTTTCTTTCACCTGGACTGACCCTGACACACATCTATCTACACAGCTAACTTGGACTATCCTGCCACAGGGATTCAGGGACAATCCACACCTCTTTGGTCAGGCTCTGGCCTCTGACCTGCTATCTCTCTCCCTCCCTGGCTCTAAGCTAATACAGTATCTAGATGACATTCTGCTCTGCAGCCCTTCATTACAACTTAGCCAAACTAACACCTCTGCTCTCCTAAATTTCTTATCCAGCCGAGGTTATAGGGTATCCCCTTCTAAAGCTCAGCTGTCCACTCCCCAGGTCACCTATTTGGATCTAACTATTACTCCAACCCACAAGGCTATTACTGTAGGTACAAAGCACCTAATCCAGTCTCTTGCAGTGNCTTCTACTAAANGGGAGATTCTGTCTTTTCTAGGATAGCTGCCTTCCTACGATCCTGGGTTCCATCCTTTCCTCACCTTGCTCACCCCTTATAAGAGGCAGCTCAAGGCAACCCTCATGAGNCCCTTCTTCACCCTGTTACTAAACCTTTCCAGAAGCTCCAACAGGCTCTCCTTTAGGCCCCAGCACTTCATCTTCCAGATCTAACTTGCTCCTCTCCCTTTATTTAACAGAAAAGGAGGGATTTGCTCTTGGGACCCTAGGGCATTAGCTGGGACTCTCCTTTGCACCTGTACCATACCTGTCAAAGAAACTAGATCTTGCCACTCAGGGATGGGCACTCTGTATTTGTGCCCTAATGGCTGCTGAACTCCTTATTTGGGAGTCAAAAAAGCTAACCTTTGGATCACCTACTACTGTCCACTCTCACCATAACCTGTCCTCCCATCTCCTAAATTATAAAGACTTACAAACTTTACCTCCCTCTAGGGTTCTTTCTCTCCAGGTGGCACTACTGGAAGATGCCACACTTACTTTTCAAACTTGCCCGCCTCTAAATATCTCAAGTCTCCTCCCTCAATCTAACACTGACTATTCCCCCTCTCATTCCTGCACTGAGACCTTAGAGGAATTGTTGCCACACCCTTCACATATACAGGAGGGTACATTGCCCTAGGACACCCATACCTGGTACACAGATGGCAGCTCCTTCTTACATGAAGGGACCCATAAAATGGGCTATGCCACAGTGTCAGACACTGAGGTGATAGAAGCATAGGCCATTACCCACACACACCACTAACTAACAAGCTGAGCTGATAGCTCTCACCCGTGCCTTCCAGTTGGCACAGGGGCAATCCCTAAATGTTTACACAGACTCCAAATATGCTTTCCATATGCTCTTGTTCCATGCTGCTGTATGGAAAGAGTGTAGGCTCCTTACAATGAAGGGAGGATCCATATCTAACTCAAGCCAAATAGTGGCCATGCTAAAAGCTTCCCACCTCCCCAAGGCTATAGGAATTATCCACTGCCAGTATCATCAGACCGACAGCTCCATCATCTCCAAGGGAAATAACCAGGCTGACCAGTCAGCCAGAACAGCAGCCCTTCAGGGCCAAGGCTCACCCCACCCACCACAGGAAATTCATACGTTACAGCCCACACCTTCACAGGCAACTCCTAACACTAGGTAAGTTCTGTCCTATCTACANCAGTTCTTTCACCCTAATAGTCTTGCTTTGTCTCAGTTTGTGAAAGCTCACTTGCAGCTCACCTCTGAGGACTTACATTTCTTAAAAACTATTACTGCCTCTTGTGAAATTTGCCAAAAGACAGACCCCAATACGAAATATAGAAGTCAGCCTTTTCCCACCCACCAGGCCNNAGGTTCCCTTCCAGGGACCGACTGGCAGCTCGATTTTACCCATATGCCCACCATCAGGAGAATTAAATATCTCCTTGTGATTGTGGACTCATTTTCCAACTGGGTGGAGGCATACCCAGTTTCTAATAAGTGAGCTCAGACAGTTGAAGATCTCCTCTGAGAAATCATTCCTCGGTTGGGGATTCCTGTATCTCTTTAGTCTGATAATGGTCCAGAGTTCACCTCCAAGATTTCTCAGACACTAGCTAAGGCTCTCAATATTTCTTGGCATTTTCATATCCCTTACCATCCTCAGTCCTCAGGAAAGGTGGAGCATACCAACCAATCTTTAAAATCTATTCTTACTAAGATGTCACAGGAACTTCACCTCAACTGGGTAAAATTATTGCCTCTAGCTCTTTTCAGGCTCAGGGCATTTCCCAAAAACTCTCTTTCAATTTCCCTGTTTGAGCTGATGTACGGGAGGCCGGTCTTAACACCAGGCCTCCTGCCCAAATCTTCATCTCTTCCAGACAGCCTGTTAACTCCTCTACTCTGTCATCTCAGGTCTATTCTATGGAACTTCACAAACCATTCCTTACCTCAGCCATGTGATAGTTCCTGCCCACCCCCAATCCACATTGGGGATCAGGTTCTTCTTTCCCCTCCAGGACAGTGCCCCTCACCCCTTTCTTCTAAATGGCAGGGGCCCTTCAAGGTAATTCTTGTAACTCCAACAGCTGCTAAGCTCAAGGGCTTTCCTCACTGGATTCACATGTCCCATCTAAAGCCTTTCACTTCACCTTCATCCCAGAAAAAAAAAACTCTCTACAAACACAGTCACACAGATAGGGCCCTGCTCTCTTAAGTTCCAGAGGACACCAGGATCCACTGACCTGCCACCAATTGCAGAAAAGTGAAGTCCCAACCCACAGGATTTTCCTTCCTGGTTCACACTCCTAATTAAGCACTCAGCTAGTTGTTACAGGACCACCATAGGGCCTGAGGCAGAGGACCACTGAGAACATCCAGATACACTCTCGCCGACACAAGCAGCCATGGAGCCCCAAGCCAGGACAGATGGACAGCTCCAGGACAGCAGATGTCAGCCCACCATCCCAGGACACCTGACTACCTCAGAAGCCCCCTTCAACACCCCCCAAGAATCAATCAATACCCACGAAGTCAGCTGGAAGCATTTTGGGGAGACACAATGCCCCCATACCTGCTCATCTACCATCTTTTATAAAGACAAAGAGTCTGGAATGATAGTCATGCCTGTGTGCTATGTAGTCACAGCTATGTTGTGCACAGCATAACAATGTAATCTGCATGTGCATGGAGTAGCCATGTAGACCCCAGTGCGCATGCGCAGGCCAGTCCTTAAAAGGCAGGTCCCACTTACCCTGCCCTCTCTTTAATGTGCTTTACACAGGCCTGAGCATGCTTTCTCTGTCACTCTCTCTTCTTGATAAAGCTCTTGCTGCATGATTGCTGTGTTTGTGACTTTTCCTCCCAGGGTAAGAGCGCCACAAAAACCCAACACACATTATCACTGAACTATGCTATGAAGCCAAGATAGGCCTAGTAATGTAACTTAAACCATCTATTTAGATCCCTCTGTCTTTCACTGGGACCATTGAACTAATATTATGAATAAGACTCTTGAATCTAACCTCCATCTATTCAATCCATCTACGTAGTTATTAAATTATCTTTCTTATTGTCATGCTATACAGTTTCTCATAATTTCATTTGTTTACTTTATATGTAAATAAAACCCCAAGGTCTCCTTAAAGTGTACCTGCACATATGTATAGCCACCAATTATCTCAACAGTTTTTCCTTTATGCAGGCCTACTTCTTAGTAAATGACCTTATGTGTTATACATTGCTATGTCTTGAATCTAGACATCTAAAGTGTACACATGTCTCCCCTTCCATCAAAGCATTTTTTCTCCCACTGGAAATGCATAGGACACTACAACAATGTATGGACCTTATGCAATGTGCATTAAGCATTTGTTATTTGCTTTTTATATACCTTTATGTCATACATTCTCAAGGGAAGCAACATCATCCCCAAAGAAATGAAATTGCTTCTTGGAGGGAAACGATGTTAGACATGATGATGATCTCTGAATACAGATGTCTGTAAGTCTTGTTCCTTTGTGAATAATTTCTCTCACTTAGGAGAATTTAAATCCAATTTATAACCTTTCACTTTAGTCAGGATTTTAAGCTGAGAAATACTGATCTATACCATAAACTTATCCTGCATAAGTAGTTTATTGATCAATATCTCCTCCACAGAATCCGAGAAGCAAAAATCTCACATACATACTAACATTATCAATCCAATTGAATAGAAACAATACAATTCAAACTATAGTGCCCAAATGACTGCACATTTCTACAACAATAGTAGTTATGTTTAACATTTTTATTTGCTCTTACCAAAGTGAATGAATCAAATAGAGAAGGGTGAGAAAAATTTTACAAAGGACGATAACCTGTAATGAATCCTAGNCAATATGATTCATAGGATAGTGTCCAATATATTTTCACATCACTTACAATATCCTCTTGGTGAATCTTTTGGTGGAACCAATGTTGAGATGTCAGGACATAAGGTATTCTAAGGCTGCTATATCTTAGCTATTCCAAATAAGCATAATAACAATGTTGGTAAGAAGGAATTTTTGATTGCACCTTAGTGCAATGCTCATAAGACCTCTGAGATGAGCACTCACTTGACTTCCTCTTTTTAATTAAGTGAAATGAGTTTGAGAGATGCCAGCTAACTCTTCTCAGGTAGTACACACAGTGGTAGTGGAAATCTCTGGCTGTTTACCCCAAAGCTTTGGAGGCCTCAAAACCACACTTCTCCCCTATCATGGGTTTATCAGCCATGCTTATAAATGCCTAAAAACACATGGTGCCCCTAAAAGAAAGCACAGAGCTTCCTTCTGGTAAGAATCTGAACACAGGCATGTCTGCAACACTGGCTTCCATAAACTCTCTCTCTCAAAGGAGACAAAACAGGCAAGATGTCTAGATAAAACTCAACATTAAAATGATTGAGACCTCCAGAGTTGACATGACTTCTCTGTGATCACAAAAGTGAACATACTGTATGGTGTCAAGGGCAACAACATCTTATGTGGTTTACTTTGGACTCTAGCATGTGGTCTTCCAGTCTGACCTATCATGACTGCCTCTCTANAATCTTTCTCCTCTACTTTATTAGCAATCCATTTTGTCCTTTTAAGTATGCTCTTAATTTTTAAGTCATTTTTGTATGACCACATTTTAAAAATAACTGAATTACTTTGCTGTAGAATAAGTCCTTTTGTACATTGGGAAGATTTGCCACTGTGATATGTTTAATAAAGAAGCTGACTGGCAGATAGCTAAACAGGATAAAGTTTGGCAGGAAAGCCAAATTGAGAATGCTGGGATGGAGAAGAGCAGAATCAGAGGAGATGCCAGTCAGACACAGAGGAAGCAGAAGATGAATGTGCCACACTAATAAAGGTACCACCACATGGCAGAGCATAAATAAAGAATATGGATTAACTTAAAATGTAAGAGTGAGTTAATAATAAGCCTGAGCTATTGGCCAAGNATTTATAATTAATATTAAGCCTCTGAGTGATTATTTGAGAGTGGCTTCAAGACAGGAAATCTCTGCCTACAACTGGTGCCCAACATCCAGGGCCACGTACATCTACATAAAACCTGAGAAAGCTTTAAAAATGGTTCTAAACACACAGAAACAGAGACAAATGCAGCTTAGTCTCACAGTCTCACACCAGCTATAATGCAAAGACAGGTCTCCCAAGAACTGCCTGTGAGATGGTGGTCACCAACTGCCATGAGCTAAGCTGTATGGCAGCTTTCCATAGTCTCTCACACTGGTTACAGTAGCGAGAGGCTTCTCCCAGCCACTGCCTACAGGCTTGAGAGCCCCACCAGCACGCTGCATGGTGGGTTTAGTGTTTTTGCTCATGCAGACAGAAATGATTACAAATACACAGCAAAGACAGATTCACAAGAAAAAAAATCCTCTGAATGGGTTATAGTGTGNTTAAAAATATAAGTAGATGGATCAAGGTATCCCTCCATAGTGAATGCACTCCAAAAAGCCACTTCATGCAGTAGGGATAAATCATGGTCCCACTGTCAGTGGCCCCATATACTGCCCAAGTCACACAACTGTCACTCACATTCAGAGGGCCTAGTTTAGTCCCATGCACGTTTCCCAGCTGTTAGTCTAGAGTCAGTGAGCTCCAATGCAGGTCAGCTGTCTCTGTGGCTTTCCCATCATGATCTTGATCCTTTTGCTCATATAATCCTTCCTCCCTTTCTTTGACTGGATTTCAGGAGTTCCACCCAGTGCTTATCTGTGAATCTCTGCATCTGCTTCCATTAGTTGCTGGATGAAGGCTCTATGATGACAGTTAAGGTAGTCATCAATCTGATTACAGGGGAAGGCCAGTTCAGGGACCCTCTCCATAATTGCTCAGAATCTTAGCTGGTTCATCCTTATGGGTTCCTGGGAATTTCCTTAGTACCACATTTCTCCCTAAGCCCATAATGGCTCCTTCTATCAAGATATCTCTTTCCCTGCTCTCCATCTCTTTCTCTTCCCCATCTCAACCATCCTGTTCCCTCATGTTCTCTTACCACCACCCTTTATCTTCTCCCCTTCCCATGCTCCCAATTTACTCCGGAGATCTTATCTATTTCCTCTTCTTAGGGAGTTCCATGCATGTCTTTCTTGGGATCCTCCTTGTTACCTAGCTTCCCTGGGGTTGTGGATTGTAGCCTAGTTATCCTTTGCTTTTCAGCCTCAATACAGGGGGGAGGGGCTTGTTCCTGCCTTAACTTGTTATGCCAGACTCTCCATGGGAGGCCTTACCCTCTCTAAATAGTGGATGGGGGGTGTTATGGGGTGAAGGTGAGGGGTGAGCAGGAGGAAGGGACAAAGGGTAAACTGTGGTTGTATGTAAAATGGAAAAAAAAACTTAAAAAAAATTGAAATTATCTTAATAAAAAAGATAGAAAGAAAGAAAAAAGAAAAAGCATATTCAGGCTTGGGAGATAAAAGAAAAAGGGTAGAGAAAGTCCTCAAAAAAGAAATAGGAAAAAACGAAATAGAGTAATATATATAGCCACATAGAGATGGGANATACACAGAGAGTCTAGATCCTGTATGTTTTTTGTTGTCTTTGAATTTTTTGGATGCTAAGAGACACTGGATCATAAAAACTCTTAGATTCAACCAACTTATGTATTTTAAGATTATCTTGACTTCACAATTTAAGTAAAAATATGTTACTTTGGGAGAGAGGTTATGCTTTTATTTCCACAGAAAATGAGAAGCTATGGATTCATTCCAGTTTAAGGAAAATCAGGTTTGATCAAGGAAGACCCCCTGAAAAATCTGACTACAGACATAAAATAAANCAACCTAAAAGAACTACAAGTGATGTATATTTTACCTGCTCAAATACATAACAAAAAATCATCCTTGACTGACTTCTGTACAATGTATAGTTTATACTTGTATTAATGCAGACTTGTATGTTACCTTTAAAAGTTTATGTATTTTCAAAGCAAGGAGACCAGACACCAATTAAAATGAATGGCCCAGGTGATCCAGCATTTCAAAATGCCTGTGTTACATTTGCCTTAGAATTCTGCATCCAGAACAACTTCAAGGCTGCTGGCTGAGATGATCCAGCCTCACAGAATACTCCAGTCAGGACTTGACCACAATTCTGAATTTTCTCAAGGTTTCTNAAAATGCCCCCAAAATAAGAAAGAGTCTAGATAACTATGCCCATATTCAAAAAAAAAATGGTTATGGATGTTTGTTATCATTTAAGGGGTGTTGGTTACAAGTGGTTATTGGTATTGGTCAGGAAAATAGCTTAACAAAGGAGATTAGGTTCAAAGATCTCTTTCTAAAGGGAAAAAATGGGAATATGATATAGAAATGATAGGATAAAAGGATAGATTATTGAATCTACTTTTAAACCAAAAAATCAACTACTTGTCTTAAATATTTTACATTGGTATGGATTTTTGTATATTGATACAAATTTGAGTCTATTTTGCTGTACTCTAGAAATGTTTCTACTCTTGTTTAAGATATTTTTGTATATTGATATAAAATTAAGATTATTTTTATTAGAACCTACTCTACCTATGTTTCTACTCTTGTTTAGAGTATTGTGCTTTTACAGCTCATTTTAAAATATAATGTATAATTAAGAAATAGAGATTATGATAGTGAAACTTATAGCCATGTTAGGTATGTTTTCAAGGTCATATACAGATATATTTAGATAGATAGATAGTCTTCAAACACTTCAAAGACCTACAGAATATGGTATTTAATATGTTTAATAACCCAAGGCTTTTAATGCCAGTGAACACGTCTGCTGATGTGTAGTAGAATAGACCCATAAGGTCGAAGAAATTGGTTCAGACCAATTGCCAAGGATGCACATAATGTATGTACTCCTTAAGAGCCAACCTGGGGTCTGCCTGAGGGCCTAGCAACAGGAGCTGTCAGAGGTCCTGTCACTGTCAGAGTTCCTGATTGTGCAGAGTCTATATGAGGACCTAGCAACAATCACTGTCAGAGTTCCTGATCAGTGTCAGAGTTCCTGATCATGCCCAGCCAATGAAAGACAACCACACAGACTAGGTGCTAGGAGGAGAGTATATAAGGCCTTCTCTGTTATTGAATAAATGAGTTTGTTATTTGCTTTCAAAGGATTCCTGGTGTCTGAGTCGTTGATGCCATGTCTTCTCACNCCCTCCCCAGAGGGAGCAGTTAGAATCCAAGCTACACTGATGGCAGCACCAATTTACTTCAGAGAAGAAAATGGGCATCAATAAAACTCCATATGGATTTGACTTTCTTTATGGCAGAAGCTAGCCATGTGGGCAAAGAAACTGCCCCTGCTTCAATTGTTGACAGTAACTGTCCGAACTAGACCAACAGGATGCAAGAAAGGTCACTGCCAAACTTTGCCAAGACAAGGTAGGACAGTCTTTGAAATTTCTGTGCTTACAGGAAAGTCTGTCTGTTATGCTAGGCCCGTAGACCAGAGCTGAATGCCCCAACATTGCAGAGGAACTTCTGGTGACTGTCCAGGCAGCCTGTTGTCCCTGTTGTTAGTTAACATTTCATACTTCTGGGGTATTTGATGGAGTTGAAGACTAGATAGTCATAGTTTTCCTTAGTTACAATTGAAAGTAAATTAGGTACAATCTTTGGACTCACAAAGATAAGATAAATAATAGAATATTTTCTCTAATTTTGTCAAATACAAATGGACCAGATATTGTAGCTGTAATTCTTTTTTTTAATTAAAAGATTTTCTGTTTATTTTATATACTAACCACAGAAACTCCTCTCCTCCCTCCTCTAGCTCCTCAGCCTTCCCCCTCAACCCAGTCCACCCCCCATTCCAACCTCTTCCAAAGCAAGGTCTCCCATGGAAAGTCCCCAGAGCCTTGTACTTTCAGTTGAGGCAGGTCCAAGACACTCCTNGCTGTCCCAAGGCTGTACCAAGTGTCCCACCATAGGAACTGGGCTCCAAAAAAACCAGCTTATGGACCAGGGATGGATACTGATCCCGTTGTCTGGGGGCCCCTTAAACAGTTCAAGCTAAACCACTGTCTCGACTACTGGAAATAATCGAGAGGGAGCCTGAACTGGCATACTCCAGTGAGTATTCACATGGATGAATATCCTATCTGTCATAATAGAGCACTCATCCAGAGACTGATGGAGGCAGATGC
>LZPO01077692.1:0-14512 GCA_001675575.1 Neotoma lepida
TGACCTATGTTATGTTCCAATGCGGACTATCTGTTCCTGTCAAACTATCTTGCTTTCCATTCTTAACATTCAATTTCCTGTTCTCTGTCATGTGTCTTCTCTAGGACAGTGCCACCCTTTCCTGCCTTATCTTTGACATTGACAATACCTAATGTAGAATAAGAATACTAACTTGCTATCCACAATCATCATCATCCACATATGTAACTCTTCTGCCTCCCTCCAAGAGTCTAGTCTAAATGCTATTTATTGCCTCTTCATTTTAAACTGCTTAGAATAATCTCTTACCATCTAATAAAAAACTGTAACTATATGGTCTCTAAATTAAATATCCAGTCTTCAGACTCCCCTTTGAGGCACAGAGTTTGTTGCTACAGCTCATTGAAAACTTTACTTAGTTCCCTTACAGGTATCCAACTTACAATGTCCCAGCAGAAGTTCTCATTTCCTGTCACCCTCAAATCTCCCTATTTTGCAAGACTCCCTTAATTAAAAGTTTTCTCAACTAGATGCCTGAATTATAAAATGGGTGGTTTTCTCTTTCCCCTCAATCTTGCCCTCCTCATTCTATCATAAATTCTGGTCGACCTCACAATACATCCTTCCTGTTTATCTATACTATCGTGGTCTTTGAGGAAGAGCTGCTGCAGACCACCTTGTCAACCTCATCTCTCCATTCTCATCTGGTTCCTTAATGATCCAGGAACCCAAATGATTTTATTGAATTCCCAAAAGTCAGGACTTTGGGGCTTATCTTGCTGTTCTTTTCTTCTAGATTCGTCCTGCCACCATTCATGTAAATGGGCTTCTCTTTTACCACATGGTTCTGCTCTACCATGCTGCTTGCCGCTCAGACCTTTCATTGTGTTGCATTGCAATCTGCAAACGTCTTGTTCACTTGGTTAGTCCTTTATTATCTGTCTTCGTCACTAGAGCCAAAGCTTCATAATCATCTTGAGAGCAGCTGATTGTTAATGTTGAATAAATACCATTGTGTAAAGGAATGAATGGCAGGTGGAATGAAGTCATTGGGGGCTTTTGTCTGTCTCCTAGGTTCTCTGCATTCCACCAAGCATTAATCTGAGTATGACATTGACCTGCTGGAAATACTTCCATAGTTTCCCAGTTTTTATACTCGTCATTTTAACACCCAGCCAGTCTTTTCAAGAATGGCAATTGTGTTAGAATAAAGGTGCAGAATGTCAAGTTGAAACTGAAACTGTAGGCATAGGCAGAAGAATGAGCTCTTTATCAGCATATCCTGGCTCCTGATGATCAAGAAGCTGTTGTTTTCACAAGAAAGTCATGAAGGCACTGGACTATGAGCCAGACAGCCTGGGCTCGAAGTGAGTTTGGATCTCATCTATGCACCAGAATATTATGGGCTAGAGAATTTCACTAGCTCTCAATTTCCCCATCTATAAAATTAGAATGTAACAAATAAATTCATGGCTCTTTTCAGCTCTATATTTTTATAGTTCTCAGGTACTAGAGAATTATTGCAGGATTCATTTTTGAGCATCAGATAAAATAATGAGTAGACTGTGGTGAAGTACAGTACAGATCTGATTATTAGGTTTGCTGTGAGCCTGGTGCCCTCATTACAGAGTTATTTCTATTTGAGCTTTAAAAATTGTTGAGGAGAGTGGTGATGTATAGAATCTAAATATCATCTGGGCTGTTTCCCTGTAGAAGACATTTCGAGACTCATGAAAATAAATAATTAGAATTATTTACTTTGCTAGTAATTAGCTAGTATATGCCAGCTAATTACTAGCAAAATAAATAATGCTAGCATTAGTTGGGCATAGTAGTACATTCCAGTAATCCTTAGTGCTCAGGAAGTGGAGGCAGAAGGATCAGTAGTTGTTCAAAGCCATCCTCAGCCTGGCTAACAGGAGACATTGTCTCAAGAAGAGAAGAGAGAAATGCTGGTTCTGTAGGTAGAATAAAGAGCTGTCATAGGAAAGACATATTCTTCAGACATACCAAACAGATATAGTTTATAAAAAATATCCCTTAATAACAATGTTGTTCTTTTCAATGAATATTTTACTCATATTGAAATGTAAAGATTACTGATATCAAATGCTTCTCTAAAATCTATCTTATTTTCTACTTCATAATAATCATATTTTAGTATTGAAAGACTGCTATCCATCATATATTAGATATAATTCATAGAACTTCTTACATAAGTGTATAAAGAACCATCTATAATGGTAAAGCAGAAGAAGCAAGAGTTGTTGGCATGGCAATATTCTGAAAATAAGAAAATTGTTAAAGAATTTTTTCCAAAAGTGTGTATGTTCAGTATAGCATGCTCAACTGTATATAAAATGTGTTATTAAATATTCCAGAATTAAACATCCAAGCTGATTGAATTCAGTTGTCTGTCTTTAAATAAATAAATAAATTTCATATTTTACTGAAAAAAAAAAGAGGTGGGGTAGGATGATATTTCTTGTCTACTACGTGCTAGATATGTTACATATATTATACATATGGCAAGATTATCACCACATTTTACCCAGAGGGACAGAACCAGTGGACTGAGATCACATAGTGGGTAAATAGCAGAAAGTATAGACTATAGTCTGTACTCCACTCTACTAGCTCTGCCTGAAACCCGTTTGCACACAGAAGCATCCAGGGCCCAATCACAGCTCTCTCTGCAGTCTGCTGACAGCAGGAACACCAACCCATTGCATCACCATGTAGAAGAACATAAATAAGCCAGAGATGGAATTCTTTTAGAAACTGAGCAGGACAGAGTGAGGATTCATATGGTACCCTTACCTTAGTTTACCTCCTTGGATAACTGAGCCTATAAGAAAGCATCCCCAACTGTTGTAATTGGCCCCACTCTTCCTAGCTTCTTAATGAGGCCCAGTGGTGGGAGGACTTGGTGCTACCCTGAATTGGGCACAAAACCAGTGGTCAGCATTTGTGGGTCCTAAGAAGCTCCAGAGAAGGTCACATGACGAGGAAAGACATCTAATAATGACTGACTCTCCACGCATCATCACACGAGTTTCCTTTCTTTCACTTTATTTAATTTCATGGGAAATAATTCTATGATCCAAGTTGTTTTGAAGAAAGGGAGTTAAGAAAATATCTTAGTGTCTAAAGAGTTGAATTTGGTCTAAAGAAGGATGGTCAAGCTGCATCCTTTGTGGAGGTTTGTCCATCTATTTATTGAATATGTGTAACCATAGACAGTTAGAAAAGCAGATTGTTCCCAATGAGGGTAGTTCACTCTCCCTGAAATGTAGAGCACTTCTATTCATACTTCTAGGAGAGCTTCAGGAACATTCTGTAGAGGTACAGTCAACATACCAATACTGAGCCATGCAGAAACAGAAAATGTGAGTAGAGCAAGAAAAGTAAAAAATTAGATGAATGAGCAACAAGAAGCCTACTAAAGAGAAGCAAAAGACCAAATGGCTTCTTTGGTAAATTCTATCAAATATTTATAGAAGATATTTACCAATTCTTCTCATTATTTCAAATAATTGATGAGGACAAAATTCTTCCAAATATGTTCTGTTAAGCTAATATTCTTTATATACTAAACAAGAATCCAACCAGAAAAAAAAATAGTTACAAACCAACATTTCTGATAAATACAGGTGCAGGAATCATCAATAAAATACTGCCAACCCAAATCCAGCAGCACATTTAAAAGGTTATTCATTGTCATCAACTAGGATTCACTTTAGTGATAAAACGACGGTTCAGTATATGGAAATAATAAATATGATATAACATGTCAACAAGATGGACAAAAATATATTATTTCAGTAGACACAGGAAAAGCATTTGTTAAAATTCAATATTTTTTGTGACAAAAACTGAACAAAATAGATAAAGAAAGACTACATTTCAGCAAGGAAGAGGGCTATAGTGTAAGCCCATAGTTAAAGCATATTAAATAGGGAAATCATGAAAGCTTTCTCTCTAAGATCTAGAACAATACAAGTGAACTGGCTGGTTTTGTGTGTCAACTTAACCCAAGCTAGAGTCATCAGAGGAAGGAGTTTCTGTTGACGAAATGCCTCCATGAGATCCAGTTGTAAGGCATTTTCTCATTTAGTGATCAATGGGGGAGGACCCAGTCCATGGTGGGTGATGCCATTCCTGGATTTCTGGTCCTGAGTTCTATAAGAAAGCAGGCTGAGCAAACCATGGGAAACAAGGCAGTAAGCAGCTCCCTTCCATGACCTCTGCATCAGCTTCTGTCTCTGGGATCCTGCCCTGTTTGAGTTCCTGTCCTGACTTCCTTCAGTGCGGAATAGCAATGCTGAAGTGTAAACCTAATAAACTCTTTCCTCCTCAATTTGCATTTTGGTCATGGTGTTTTGTTGCAGCAATAGAAACTCTAAGACAACAAGGGTGATCATTTTAGCCATTTACACTCAGTATAATTCTAGAAATCCTACTCAGAGCAGTCAGGCCAGAGGAAGAATCAAAGGTCACTCAGATTGGAAAGGGCAAATGTGCTGGTTAGTGTCTGTCAACGTGACCCAAGCTAATGTCATCTGGAAAGAGGGAACCTCAATTGAAAAAATGCCTCTATCAGATTGTCTGTTGTCAAGTCTGTGGGAGCATTTTCTTGATGTATGATTGATGTGGAACACCCAGCCCACTGTGGGAGGTGCTACCCATGGGCAAGTGGTCCTGGATTATATAAAAAAGCCAAACAAGCAATGGAGAACAAGGCAGTAAGCAGCATTCCTCCATAGCCTCTGCTTCAGTTCCTGCCTCCAGGCTCCTGTCTTGGCTTCTCTAGGAATGGGCTGTAAGGTGGAAGATGACAGAAACANTTTCCTCCCCAAGTTGCTTTTGGTCATGGTGTTTATCAGTAGGAAATTAAGTCAAATTGTTACNGTTTAGAGACAACCTGATCTTATATGTAGAAAACCCAAGACACCACCAGGAAATGATTAAAAACACTAAATGAATTTAGCAGTGACTCAGGACACAAAGCTGTCATACAAAAATCAGAATTGTTTTATAAGCCAGTAGCAGATAATCTGACTAGTCAAGAGAGTAATTCAATGTAAAATAGCTGCAAAAGATGGTGTACAATGCATTTAGTCAGAAAGGTAGAGGCTCTTCATAAGAAAACCATTGTGATAAAGAAATTGAAGAGGACACCCCCACCCACAGGCAGAATGGCTGCCCGTGCTTTCGTGTTCAAAGAAGAAATATTATGAAAATACCCTTACTACATAGAATAATCAAAACTGCAGGATGCTGGCATAAAAACAGACATGAAGACCGGTGGAACAGAATGAAGACCCTAGAAGTGAACTCAGTCATGCACTGCCAACTGAGTTTTGGGAAAGGTGCTAAGACCAGGCATTGGAAAAGGACAGCGTCCACAGTAAACAGAGCTGGGAAAACTAGATGTTCCTATGGAGGAAGATAAAACTAGACCTGTATTTTCACCCATATTAAAGAAAAAACAGTTTAAAATGGTTAAATACTTTGTGCTAATGAACTATAAAACAACTAGACAAAAAAAAATAGAGGTCATGCCTCAAGATATTGGAATGGGAAGGATTTAGTTGCATAAGACCTCAAAAGCACAGGTATCAACCAGGACTAGACACATGGGATTACATATAATTAGAAAGCTTCTACACAGCAGGCATCAGAGTGAAGAAACTACCTACAAAGAGGTAGAAAGTTTTACACACATTCTCTCTGAGCTAATATGCAGTGTTTATGAGGTATTGAAAAAACAAAAACATCAATGGCAAAAACAAGTCCAGACCCTAGTAAAATGTATGATAGATATCAATAGACATCTCTCAAGAGAAGATATGCAAACACTTAACACGTTTATGGAAAAACTGCACTCCTTTGCATTCTGCAGCGTTATTCATCACAGCCAAGACAGAGGATCTATGTGACACTGTACCCATTTTAATTGACCATAACAAGTCTTCTAGGACCTCAAAAGTAAAGATCATCCCCAATTCAACAAGGTTTCTATGATAAATACTGACTGTTATAACTGATTCCTTGAAAGCCAAAAGATACTTTTTGTCTTAATAGAATAAAAAATTGGCATGGATTACTGGTCAACTGTAGATTAGCAACTACTATGGTTTAGTTAATGTACACCTCATGGTACCTGACGTTTCCGCCATACCTTTCACAAGGCTGGGCAGTTTAATAATAGCGGTCAGTGTGATTGCTTACTAAATTATTGGAAAACAAATGGGAAAATATCACACCACAGGCAACGTTAATCCATCCAGCAGGCAAAAACAAGAAAATGGAGCCCAGGTCTAGACTCCTCCAGCATTATTCAATCAAGGCAAATTATTTATTGTCTTCTGCCTAGGAAGTCCCACAGGGCATGAAATATTGATTTAGGTGTTTGCAGGGCATGGATGACTGTGCTCCTCTTCTTAATATATGATGAATGGTTTCTCTGTGTGCTGTGATGAGGCTGAAAAGCAAATTAAACATGGTTATTTAATAAACACGAAATAGAAACACTAAAACCCTATTCCCAGTTACTAATGTGGGGTCATGGAAGTTCATCGGATGGTGCATGGGCATTGCTCACATCAGAGCCTAGCTGCAGGCTTCTGTTAGCTACCTCAAGCATGAACTTTGCTGCATTCCATATGACCTGATTCTAATCTTCCTGTGAGTGCGACAAGGCGGGGTGGGGAGCCTGTGTGGTTCTTCAAGGCCGACCTGGGATTCTCAAAGCCAGGAAGTTGGACACTCTGGGTGCCAGAGGAGAACATAGGGTAGGCTGCAAGGGAGGAGCCAACACCAGTCCTGGTCTGAGTGGAAGAGCAGTTTGGTGACACGCTGAAGGAAAGGGAGACACAAAGGATGCGGCACCCGCTTGTTTCATCTGCTGAGCATCTTTGCGCTATACCTTCCGAAACACCTGTGTAATTCTCAGTACTAAAGTGAGGACCACACACCAATGACTGGCCTTTGTATTTGCCTGATTCTACTACTTCTTGTGGAAGATACACGGAATAATGCCTGTGAGCCCACGTCACTGGGAACAGAGACAATGATGGCAATATAGTTAACAGCTGGAGATGGTCCCTGAAGACACACTTTGTGATCCCAACTCCAACCTTGCATCAATGAGGTGCTTGATGGATCTTTTCTTTGGTTTTATGACAAAAAAAAAATGATTCTGTCTGGTTTACTTAAATCAGTCTGCTGGATTTGAAAACAAACAAGACTGTCTGCTATGCATTTTTTTTTCAAGTTGACTAAGTTTACATGACCCTCTTTGTGACCATTGACGTTATATAAGGTGCTCACGTGGAACACAACCAAAGTATATTAAATGTATAATTGAGCTTCAATTGATCAGAACTCCCAAATCCACTAATTTAAGACTCCCATCATCCATACCATCTCAAGCAATTCAAGTTCAGTTGACACCCCAGCAACTCAGGGAGAAAATGATGGATCCCTTGGGCATCTTATTGGGTGCACGGAACAGCTATGAAAACTGCCAGGAGACACTAGAGATTTAGTGAGGAGGACCTGTGTTCTTTTCACCATAGCAACCCCACGGCCTGCTCAGTCTCCCATTGCCAATCTGTTTTTGTTTTCGAACCTTTCAGTGCTGGGTATCAAATCCAGGGCTGTACACTCTGGAGGGAAAAGCTCTACCAGAGGCCCACTCCCAGGAGCCCAAGCACCATTCTTCCTGCAAAGGTTGGGGGGGGTTGAGGGTGGGAGGGGGGCCATTTTCCTTCCAGCTCAAAGGAGCTGTTTGTGTAAGAATTAAGGATACAGATGTTACTTGTTGATCAGCCCCGCCCCCCATGCCTTGTGTTCAGGTGTTCAAGGATACACACACCTGTGATATCATGAGTCAAGGGTGTTACTTCTTTTCCTAGTCAAATGCACAATGGGAGTCACCCTTCAATAGGAAAGATGTTTACTTTTACACACTATCATTTGGACTTTGGGTGTGATCTTTGGTGCAACATTGGGCATGCACAGTATTCTTAAATAAAGTTCCTTTCAGCTCAGCTCTCTTGGGGCTCCAGAGGTAGCTTCAAAGCTCTGCCCTCAGGCGGTCCCCACCTCTCAATACCTGAAAGCTACCACTCGGGATATTTTAGAAGGCGTGGCAAGAAGCACCTGCTCCGCAGCTTCCCTTGAACCTTGCTCCAACTCTCAATTTAAGGGAGTTGCTCTGCCATTTCCTATCTCTTCCAAGTGTGCTTTATGAGATCCGGTTTCAATTCCCCTGTGGTAGCTTCCAGATCCCGTTACAATTCCCCGAGCTCCGCGTACGTGGGAGGGAGGGAGAGAACCAAGTGCTGGCACTAGGCTACCCGAGGTTCAGTTACCCAGGGTGAGTCCCGAGCCCAATGCCAGGTAACAGAGCGCTCTGTGACCCGGGAGCGCCGCGGCCCCTTTAAGAGCCGGGCCCAGGCTGGCCCGCGGGCCGCGGGGAGCCCAGAGCGCCGCGCGCGTCGGAGGAGTTGGGAGCCGGCGCAAAAGTTTCCTCCCAACTCCGGCCCCGCGCGCCGCCGCCGCCGCCCACTCCAGCCCGGGGCCTGGGGCCGGCCCTGCCACGGTCGCCAGGGCCACCGCCAGAGGCAGGGCCGGGCCGGGCGGCGCCCGCAGTTTCACTTTGGCGCGTGGAGCCTCCGCCGGCGCCTGGCCGACCCGCCGCGTCCCCGTGTCCGCTTCCCGCCCTCGGCCTCCCGTGGGGACTGCTGCCCCGGGGTGCAGCCGCGCGGGTCCCGGCCCCGGAGCCACGCGCGGGACAGCGGCGTGTCCGCCCCACCGTCCCCCGACGGAGGGGCTGCGCCCGGGGGTCAGACACCTGTTCGGCCCGGCCCCGCGCGGGAGCCCAGGGGCAGGATGAAAGTGACAGTGTGCTTCGGCAGGACAAGCATCGTGGTGCCCTGCAAGGACGGCCAGCTGCGCGTCCGCGAGCTCACCCAGCAGGCGCTGCAGCGCTACCTGAAGACCCGGGACCAGGTGAGGGGCGCTGCAGGGGGCGGGAGAGCGGCNCGACGGTGNCGGGACTCAGCAAGTGCCCTAGGCCACGCACCTGCCCGGCGCCCTGGACCAAGTGGCGCTCTTTATGGAACTCAGATCACCCCAGTGGCGGGTGAGCGCTGCCTGCGGCCAC
The DNA here is from genome assembly GCA_001675575.1 of Neotoma lepida. Lineage (NCBI taxonomy): Eukaryota > Metazoa > Chordata > Mammalia > Rodentia > Cricetidae > Neotoma > Neotoma lepida. The sequence continues at coordinate 9,155 of LZPO01077692.1, forward strand.
AACTTTTGCAGGCTGCTAGTGTGAGAGATCCAAATAGCCCTGCCTTGCCACTCAGAGCCCTGGGAAGAGTGGAGGCTCCCCATCCTCACTTGGGGGGTTCTTACACCTTGGCCATCTGAGGCCTACTTCCAAGTCCACACAGCCAGGCTGTTCTCTAAGACAGCCTCAGGTGTTTGAGTAGCAGGGCTCTGGGACCTGCTTGCAGGAACCCTGTGATGTAACCGGTGCTGCTCACCTGAAGTGTGATTTCTGACCCACTAAGTCCCGCCCCAATGAGGCACCTTGGAGTTAGAGCGTTGATTGGCCCAAGAAACACCTCCAAAGTTAGAGCTATTGGCGCTTTTGGAGTTCTCAGGCTGATGGTAGGTCTCCTAGGGACCTGGGCAGGAGCTCAGGTGGGATGCTCTCGCTTATGCTGGCTAGTGCGCCGGGTGTTATGGGCTGAATGCCACACTTTCTATGAGCTATGGACTGAGTCGGGCCCTGGGTTACTACCAAAATAAGAAGGATGACCCACAGCTCTGCTGCTCAAGTTAGGAACAAGTGGAAGTCAANAGCTAAGGTACGAAGTGGCAGGACTCAAACTCTTGTCAGGTGTCTGCGTGACGTATGGGGCTTCTCTGTTTTCTTCTATGGAAACTTTAAATGAATGCTCTGAAAAGCACCTTTAAATCTTTCAGTTCTTTTTTTAAAACTTTGTTTGTTTTTGAGACAGGGTTTCTCTGCTTTAACAGCCCTGGCTGTCCTGAAACCTGTTTTGTAGCCCAGGCTGGTCTCGAACTCAGAGAGATCCACCTACCCCTGCCTCCTGAGTGCTAGGATTAAAGACTTGCATCACTACCACCACGCTTAATTTTTTTTTTCTTTCAGTTTTTACATGGCCTGTTCTTTTTAATGTTTCATCTATGTTTCAAACAGATAAACCACAAACTCTCGTGTTAGGAGACAATAGTTCTTTTAATATTTGTTCACATAATGTTGTAAACTACAGTCAACAAGTTGGTCTATCTTGAGATGAAAAACTGTGATTTTAATGTTGTAGGTCATCTAAAGTATAGAAATCACTTTTTCCCAAGTACATAGTTTTAAAATGTAAATTACACGTATTTATTTGAGGTGTTTATGAAGGGTGCACATATATTGTTAACCTTATGTGAAGGTCAGAGAACAACTTGCCCAGCTTGGTTCCTTCCCTCCTCCTGTGTGGATGAGGATCAGCGTAGGCCTTCAGGCCAGAGCCTTACCCTCTGAGTCATCTTGCCTCCCCCAAGCATTTCATATAGAGATGAAAGGAATTCCTGTAATTTCTATGCTTCCCCTAAGAATTAGTGCACAGAAGACAGACATTTGATGGACATGTACATATTGTTCTGAATGGTCAAGAATTGGAGGCCAGAGGCTAGAGAGCTGGCTCAGCAGTTGGGAGAACACACTGTTCATGTAGAGGACCAGAGTACGATTCCCAGCACCCATACCTGATGTCTCACAACTATCTGTAAATCCAACTCTAAAAGGAGCCAGTCTGAAAGCATCTGCACTCATGTGTATTTGCATGTGTATACCACTAACCCCCTGCCCCATACACACTTAAAGGAACTGGAAGAGAGTAGAATGAAAAGCCTTAAAAAATTACCGACAGTCCCTAAAACTGTATTCTTTACAATAGAGCTGAGGCAGCAGAAAGATTTAATGTGCGCATATAGAGCAGTGTATGACTCTAACCCATTGAGGGTTTGGTTGTGTTTTGTGCTATAGCTACATTGGTGTGCTGTTTGTATCACGTGATTCAGTTAAAAATTGATATTTGACCAAGTAAACGATTATCTTTGAAGTCATATTTCATATTTCACAGGCCTTTGAAAATTGACTAAGGTTAGCAGTAACAATGTAATCTACACAAATTATTAAAGTTGATTTCATGGAAGAATTGTTTACTGAGGTGATAAATTTACCTTGTAACTCATTAGTATGTCCTCAAATCTTGCACATTTAGAAGTTTACGATAAATTTAGACATATGTTGTACAGAGGTAAGCCACAAGCATGTAAATAATCGTTACAAAATAACCACTGATCTTTAATGGATTGTAGTTAGATCTTAAAAGGCGTTAAAAAGCTATGGCTCCTCTGAACTGCAGGCAAATTTATATCACAGAACTCAATGTAATTGCATCGATCAGGTTACACTTATTACCAGACATTACATTTTTCTATGTTTGCATTTATATATTAGTGAATGTGACATTTAAAGGTCACCCAAAGCTTATGAAATCTCTCTTTTTCATTTTTGAATTTTAAAATTTCAATTTATGTGGAAAATGATGTTTTTCCCTTCCCTAAATATTCTTCTCCTCTACTTTCATTTTAAGGCATATTATAAGCATAAGACTTAACTAGTAATTAGTGTTCCTAATGTAACTTGAAATGTCATGAAATACTTTGAAAAATCTCATGCTTTTATCCATTGAATTTAAAAAAATAATGGAGGAAGACCAGAAATGTCAAAATTCAATTTGTACAACAACTTGTAATGAATTCACTTTCTAGAAACCAGGCAGAGAGATTTAAAGGGCTTGTTTTTCTGGATAGCAAAGCTTAAACCCTATCCCCAGTAATAATGACAGCTAACATGTACTATGCTTACTCCATGCAGACACTATGCTAGGAGCTTTCCGTATGCTATGTGACTTCTCCCTCACAACACCAAGAGCTAGATTTCCCTATTTTACCAATTGATACACATGGTATAGAGATTATTAGTGAATTGTAGCATTGTGCTTGAACCTGGGGGCTGTGATTTTGGGTCCTTACTCTCAGCCATTAACCACACAGCCTCCTATGGTGCCATCTTTTCCAGTTTATTTTCAAAGACTTTCTTTGTTAGCTGCTATAACAACACATCAAGATAGCATCATTTTATTTTTGTAATATAGCAGAGAGTTTCATGCATGTTAACGGAGTGCTGTACCATTGAGCTACCCTTAGCTGCAGCATGGTAGTCACATTCCTCTTACTGTATCTATTATGNTACAAGTGCACATGTTATANGGAGAAGTTCTATTTACAAAGCAAATACTGCTGCGGTTGCAGAGCATCTATGAAAGATGTTCCTCAGCCTAATGACAAACAAACCAAAAACTGGGCAAGGAGGAGATGATGCAATGAGACAGAAACTTGGTGGGAACATGAATGTAAGGTATCTTTCTCCCAGAGTCTTGAATAATCAAGACTGGAGAAAAGTTTCAAGACTGAGGAAGGAAGTTGTCATTTCTAAGGGCTAGAGGGTGAGAGAATCCCAAGGAGGCCCTTCTAGATTTTGTACCCAGCCTTAGAGAAGGGACACCACCCGCTGAGCATAAGCAAAGAGCTGGAATTTGTGGTATGTCGGAACCAGCTGAGTCAACATAAGATAAGGCCAGAAGTAGGTGAGATGCTGAAGAGACAGGAGGAGCTTGGGGGAAGGCTTTAATTATGCTCTGCACTCAGAGACTTTGAATTGCCCATTTCTATTGGATGAATTCAACTTGGAAGGTGAGTTGATGGAGGGGCTAGAATTCTGGGGTTCTTATCTTTGGATCCTAGTACTATATCAGTGTCTTGGGCACTAAATTCAATTTAGTGAAGTAGTTAGTAAAGGTGATTGTCTCCTTAAGCAGTCAAGGTGTGGATCACTGAGTAATTAGTTAAATTTATCATCAAAATTACATGTCACAGGTGAATGGATAATTGAAATGTAACCTGTAGGGCTGTCAACCCTGGCTGAGTATCACCTCTGACTTTTACATTTAGCATTTCAAACAGTACCAGTACCAGAATCCCTTTTGCCAAGATTTTGATCAAGTGAGTATAGTGTGGACCTTGGACTCGGGTATATGAAGAGCACTCCACAGATTCCAATGTCCAACCAGGGCCAATGACTAATCTCTTGGTGTTGGTGGAATTAACTTGATTGTTAAACTTGTTTGATGGCAGACTGTGTTACAGATGTTTTCAGATAAACTTTAATTATGGCCAGGCAACTTTCCTCCTCTTTCCACCCAGAATAAATTCTCATGTAGAAGGCACTCAAGTTATTTAGCTGAACATATATGCCTATACTTGATGAGTTGAATGAATTGAACAAAGTAGAATGGAGGAGAAGAGTAGTGTGTTGGGGAGTTGAATGAAATCGTTGGATACTGGGCATGATGGGATTTTTTTTAAAAGTTGACATATAGATCTCACTGCATGTATGAGTAACCTTGTAAGTCAAGGAAACTTACTTAGGTTTTTCAAATTGAATTTTCTTTTTCTTTTTTCTGTATATAGACATCTTGAATAATTTGTTCTCCAAGTTAACATTTTTCCCAGAGCTAGAAATAGATAAGATTAACTCCATCTTCTGATTAATTGAGGCATCAGGATCTAAGTGAATTTGTACAGTAATGAGATCTGTAGTGACACTGTGTGACCAGCCTCGAGGAATAGCTAGAACTCTTGAATTTCTGAACTCTTCAGCCTTTGGTGCCCTTTTGCCTGAGTTGATCTTGTGGTTTTTGGATACACAGAGTAGTCTCAGCCTGAATCTGGAAAGTACTCTTCAATTTGCTGGATCTGATTTACTCATGGTCTTTAACTTCTGTTCATTTCTTTTCTTCTCAGATATGCAGACTAGCATATCTTCAAAGCACCAGAGAGGTTGCCTCATCATCAGCAAGGCACCTGCTCTAATTAATTCAGTTTGGGTCCTACTGTTGGGCTGTGACAGGTCTTCTTAGAGTTCTATTTTCTTATTGTGTAAGAGTTTTGAGATTTCATGTACAATTCTAGATTTCTGTCTTCTCTTAGGGAAAACCAATAGAAGTTCTGACAACACTGGGCTTTGCTTTCCCACATGGTGGCCACTAGCACTCAGACACTCCTGTTCTCTTTAGAAGGAATTGCCAATGCTCTACTTTCCATTATCACCTAGCCAATAGTAAGGGTCAGTCGTTACTCTCATGCTTAACTTTTTCTGTCTTTATTTTTGTTAACTTTAACATTTGTACTATATTTTAACTTGTTGTGTATCCACACATGTATGTGTGTGCATGGGTGCACATGTGCCAGGGTATGTGTGTGCAAGTCAGGCGACGACATTCAGGCATTGGTTCTCTCCTTCCATCATGTAGGTCCCAGGAATTGAACTGAGATAGTTGGGCTTGGTGGCAAGCACCTCTGTCTAGAGAGCCATTCATTGTTCCTGTTTTTATTTTCTTATTGGTCATTTAATGCATTGCTACCATTTGCTGACAGGCATGTGGGTTTTGCCTATGGGTCTTCTCTTCCTCAACCCTCTTCTTCGTCTTCCTCCATCCCCATATCTTTTTTCTCTGTGTTT
>LZPO01077693.1:0-14497 GCA_001675575.1 Neotoma lepida
TATCATCAAAGAATAGATTATCAGCTGGTTGTAGATTCTTCCTGGACCCTGGGAGGGGACTATCAAGGGGCTGGAACCCCTAGTTCCCGTAAGTTTTATCCTCTAAAACTGTTGTGTCATTCAGTGCAGTATGATTTTTTTTTCTTTACAATAGGCATTAGAGTCTTTAATTTCTCTGGAAAGATGTTTCCCCCATGGCCACAGGAAATGATTTAACCAAATTTGATGCAGGAGCCTGCAAGAGGAGCCCCAAACCATTTTCTTATGGCAAAGGCTTACCTTGTCTGCCCCTTGTTGTCCTACATTCATTGGTCCAATATCAGGCTTTGCCATGCCTTCTTCATACACCAGAAGGGAAGGGCATTCTGTTTGGATTATTCTTAGAAAAAACATTGTTTTTAAGAATGCCCTGCCTCCAATCCATTTTTAGGTGACCTTATTTGCCACAATTAAAACACCTGATGTTTTGATTTTTCTTCAAACCTCTGGAAATCATCTCTTTTATTGAAGCATCATCATGGTTATGAGATTCAATATTGACTGTATCTCAGATCCATTCCTCTATGGGTGCTTATATTGCCTTTAAAGGCCTAATTCCCATTTTGCATTGTGAATTAGCATTTTATAAAGCCAGAGATTCAATTATTATTTGTCTGCCTTCTGAATTTGGTATCATTCTATTTAATGCTGAAGTCGATTTTTGTAAGACATCAGTAAAGGTTTCTTTTGGGCCCTGTATAACTTTAGTAGATGACTCAGTTCTGTTTCTGACTTCTTCATTTCTGTCCCAAACACTCAAAGCACCTGCATGACACAGAGCCAGGTGTGGTCATTATATTGAGACTGTCTTTGTACATTAGCATAATCACCCTTGCCAAGAAGTTGTACTTGGGAAATGTCTATACCTATAGCCCTACTTCATTGTTCAATGGTCTTAGTCTCATCTCTCCACCTAGTTCTCCACTGTAATTGAGGACCAGGCTACAATACTGCTGTAATAAAGTCCTTCCAGTCTTGTGGGATAAATCTGTTACAAGTTGACCGTGAGTTTAACATCTGCTTCACAAAAGGTGAATGCATGCCATATGAGATTATCACTTCTGTAAATCTCTTCAAACCTAACATTTCCACAAGACTCCAGTCAGCTCTTGCATAGTCTTGGGGATATCTGTCATTTGGCAGTTCCTGTAAGGAGTAAATTAAGTTTGGTTGTTTGAAAACCTTGGGCTGTTCCTCTCTAACCTTATAATGCAATGCTGAGATTGATTCTCCTTTAAATTCCTCTGGCTGGGTCTAAATATCTCTATGATATGTTTTAATAAGTTTTTCTAAAACTTGTATCTTGGTACTCATATTAATCAACACTTTTTAGGGATAAAACAAGAATGATCAAACCAATAATGTTTATAATTGACATTACATAGATCCCATCTAGTTAATTATTAATCATCCTCTCATTTAATTGTTCCACTTTTAAACCATCCATTGTGTAATCATACGGAGACCTAATTCCTTCTATTGTAATAGTGTTTTCCATTTTTTAACATGGGAAAAACTCTCTTTCTGTCTTTTTTTTAACTAATTCCCCCCTTTAAGAAATCCCAATTGTCTCACCAAATCTGCTACTGAAGATAGTGAAAATGTGAGGCTGACTGCTACTGTGTAGAACAGTAGAAGCCCAAGCAAGTTTTCAAGGCAACTACCTAGTTTGGCAGCAGCATGAGGAGGGAGTCCAGGCAAAACCCACAACCCAATGAGAGAGAAAACCTACTGTCTGAAAAATGCACACAGAGGATTATAGGGAAGAAGTATGTGTGGTGCGAGCTGCCTAAAGGCAGGGCTGGCTGGTGGTGAAGGTCTAACTCTGGCAGCATTTGGAGCCCAAGTATTTGTGGAATTTGATGCAGAGAGGTTGCAACAGAAAAAAATCCCAGACTCACTCAGAGAGCTTTGGGAAGAGAAAGGAAAACCTAGCCAATGGGGACAGTGACTCCAGTGGGAACACCCGCATGCAGCTCCAGCCTGTGCAGGTGGCTACAAAGCCACAGGCAAGCAGCTTTTCCATGAATTCATGCCCCAAAAGTTGGATGCCAGATGAAGTGTGATCCTAATTAGTCTCAATAATAAAAAACCGGAGTCAGATATCAGGGTTAAAGCTGAAAGATTAGAGAAGCAAAGCAGCAGCCACAGTCACCTCTTACCTCTCCAACTCCTCAGGCTGTAAAGGGCCAACCTCCTGTCTCTGGCCTACTTTATCACTTCCTCTCTCTACTCAGTCATATCACTTCCTGTCTCCTGTCTGTACAGACCTCCAGATCTCTATAGTTAACTAGTTGCTAGCTCAATCCCTGATCTTTAGGCAAGACTTATTTGTCAGAACACAAAATATCCCAACAGTCTCCAGTCTAGTGTGATTTCTAATAGAACTACTATTAACATTTAAATGTGAGGCATGTCTTTGGCAGTTTGTTTACATTGTTATTGAACAAGATCCCTACCAGTTCACAGTTCTACTCAGTTCGTCTCCAGGTAGTCAAACTTCAACCATGGGTTTAGAGGATTATGTGTCTACACATTTCTGGCAATTTGCTCAGTGACCTCCATTCTCTAATGTACCAAAAATTATGAACTTTTCTTGGTTTTGAATTTTAATCATAGTTTTTGCTGTAAGCGCAAGAGTGAGGACATTTCTTCCCTTTCTCTATGGCATTATCTCTGTCATTGAACAGACTCCACCATTGTGGTCAAACATAGACACAGGTGGCTGGATGGGGCTGACCATGGGTTCAATGCTCAGCTTGTGGCAGCAGAGGCAAAGGCATCAGCCCACAGCAACTTCTGCACATCAAAATCATCTATGATGGAATCCAAGAGAATTCTCTTTGATGAGAGAGGGAGAGGTGCATGGGGCAATAGGAGGGCCAGTGAAAGGGAAAAATTCCACATCACTGCCTATATCACTAAATCACTGTTGATAAATCAATATCAACCCAAATAATTTTGATACCCCATGTTTTCCAATAGACTAGTAATACAGACAAAAAAAATTAAATAAGCAGAGATACATCAAAATTAAATGTCATCATCCATCATATTGACAAGGGATATCTATAGAATATTCTACCCAAACATCAAAGAATATATACTTTACTGAACACCACATGGAAACTTCCCTAGAATAGACTACATCATGGGACACAAAATTTAATAATTTCTGAAAATTTTAAATAACCCATGTACTCTATCTGATCATAATTCAATAAAACTTGAAGTTAACAGCAAACAAATCTCTAATAAGCAAACAAATACATGGAGATTAAGCAACTCAATCCTAAATGATGAATGAGTCAAAGAATAAATCAATAGAATTAAAAGTTTAAGAAACTAAAAAAATTATAAAACAACACAGTAATACCTCAGGTATACATTAAAGAACAGTCTTGTGTGGAGAATTTATAACTCTGTGATCATATATTTTCAAAAAAGAAGGAGCACAAATAAAGGACTTAAAGATACAACTCAAGAATTTGGAAAAATAACAACAAACCAAAGCCAATTACAGGGAATAGGAAGAAATAATAAATGTCAAAGCAGAACTTAATGAAACAGAAACAAGCAATACAAAGAATCAGCAAATCTCAGAACTTGTTCTTTGAGATGATAAACATGGCTGACTGACCCTTGGCCAAGTTAACCTGAAGAAAGATGACCAAAATAAACAGAATCAGAAATAAACAGAGAAACCTTACAATATACACCAAAAAATTCTGATTATTATAAGGGAACATCTTGAAAACCTATACTTCATTAAGATGTAAAATCTAAAAGAAATGGACTAATTTCTATATTCATCCAAACTACCAAAGTAAAACCAAGAAGTCAACAACCTAAATAGATCAATAACAAACATGAATATTGAAACAGTAATAAAAATCCTTCCATCTCAGAAAAACCCAGGCCAGATGGATTCACAGAATAATTCTACCAAACTTTCAAAGAAGATCTAAATCTAATCCTTCTTTAATTATTTTTAAAAACAGAGAAATTCTACTAAACTCCTTCTACAAAGCCAGTAACACTCTAATAACAAAAAGAATTAAACACACACACACACATAAAAAACCAAAAACAATAACAAACAAAAATTATAGCCTAATATCCTTGAAAAACAGATGCAAATTTTCTGAATGAAATACTTGCAGACTCAGCAAAGACACATTACCAAAAGATCATATAACTCCATGAAGTTGACTTTATCCCAGAGATGGTAATGGTTCAACATTCCTAAGTCAATAAATGTAATAAATCATATAAATGGACCTAAAGACCAAAAGAAATCACATAATGATTTGAATAGATGCAGAAAAACCTTCAATAAAATCCAATGTGCCCTCATGCAAAAATCCTGGAGATAATAGGGCTAGAGGGAATATCCTTCAACACAATAAATGTTGTGCATGGCAAACTAGGAAATTTCTTCCTAACTGGTGAGAAACTTGAAGCAGTCACATTTATATCAAGAAAAAGACAGAGATGTCATCTATCCCCACTCCTTTTTAATACAGCACCAGTTGTATTTTAATAGCATTAGCTGGAGTAATAAAATAAGAGCAGAAAACAAAGGAATACAAATAGGAAAAGAAAAAGTCAAATTATCCCTATTTGTAGATGATACATTATACATAAGAGATCTCAAAATTTCCATGAGGTGACTTCTAGAAATGATTAACAACTTCGGCAAAGTGGCAGGACACAAGATCAACTTTTCAAAATTATTAGCCTTTTTTATACATCAACAGCAAACATGCTAAAAAAGAGACGATGGGAACATTCCAATTTACAACAGCCCCAGAGAAAATAAAATATCTTGGAATAAGATATCTTGGACCAAAAGCCTCAATGTAAGACCTGAATGCTGAAATGGATAGCAGAGAACATAGACAGTGCCTTATAAGAGATAGAAGTAAGACAGGACTTTATGAATAGGACTCCATTTGCCCAGGAACTAGGCTTACAGTTGACAAGCTGGACATCATAAAACTAAAAGTCTTCTGTAGAACTAAGGAAAGAATCAAATGAGTAAGAGGAAGCCAATAGAATGGGAGAGAATGCAAGAACAAAGAGTCAGGAAATCAAACAAGCCCACTAAATAATGGGCTATGGATCTGAACACGGGGTTTATCAAAGAAGAAATAAAAATGGCCAGGAAGTATACCAAAAAATATTCATCATCCTTAATTATTGTGGGAATGCAAATCAAAACAACTCTGAGATTTCTTCTCACCCCAGTCAAAATGGTTAAGATCAACAAAACAATTGATAACAAATGCTGAGGAGGATGTGGGTAAACAGAACCCTCATTCACTCTTGACAGGAATGAAAACTGGTACAGCCACTCTCAGAATTAGTTTGGAGACTTCTCAAAGAGCTACAAAAAAGTCTACCATATAAGCCAGCTGTACCACTCCCTAGCATATGATAAAAGAATTCAACATCCTACCCCACAGATACTTACTCAGCAATGTTCATTGCTAATATATGCACAATAACTAGGATATGGAAACAAACTAAATATTCTTCAACTGATGAATAGATAATAAAATGTGGTGCATATACACAATGGAATACTTTTCAGCTATAAGGAAAAAATGGAATTTGTAGGTAAATGGATGGAACTAGAAAATATTATATTAAGTGAAGTAACTCAGACCCACAAAGACAAATGCCACAGACTCTATCTCACACATTTGGATGTGAGTACATAACCTGTAATAACTGCTGAAACCAGGAAACTAAAACTGGACTCTGCGGCACTCTAAAAAGAAGAATAGCAGATAAGTGATAAGAAGAGTGAAATGGGAAAATGGAAGGGGTCTTTAGTTGGAGTTGCATTAGGGAGTTCATTACAGAAGGAAATGGAGGACTGGAGGAATAAATAAGACTAAGAATGCTTGAATAAGACAAAAGGAAGCATCATTATATATTTACCTAAAATTTCATACAATGCATAAAAGTTTATGTGTCACACACACACACATATCAACAATATTATAGATATATAGTTTGAATGAAGTTATACAACTTGGGGTGATACTTCCCCCAAGAACCATAGACTAACAAAACATGCCAGTACCAATCATGAATAACTTCTTTTTAAGTTGTTAGAGAAAGGAGTCTAAAAGACTCCTAAAACAATAAAGTCTTTTGTCATTGCCCTTCATTGCCATCAAGAAATTGAAGGTAAGTCCCTATTTCTAAAAACACCACACATTTTGGGTACAGGATTTGAGCTGGAACTGACCAGAAAGGCTCCTTCCTGACAACTAGCTTTCTTAGTACTGGGAGGTGATATGCAAGCAGGTAAGGTAGAAAAGTTACCAGTAGTCTTACCCAGAAGTGATGGCTATGAACCACAGTGACCTGCATGGCAAAATATCCTTTAAAGTGCAATGGTGGAACTTATATTTTGATGGTAACCAACAAATGTCTCTTTGAACTCAAGGCTCACATTAACAGGAAGAAAATCATGCCTGGTTCTGTAAACCTAGCCATGGCTAATAAGCTCTTGAGTTTTGAAGGAGAACCTAATACTACCATTTCCCTAAATCAGTATAATTCCTAATTGCTTTCTAAAGACTTATCCTTGTACGCATAGGTAAGTGTAGATTTCACCTATCATCGATGAAGCCTCATTTTGCAGCAGCAAGAGACCATCACATAAATCTACACTTTCCTAAAATGCAGAGAATAAATGACTGCCGTGTGCCTAGGCCCAGCTGATACATCAACAACAGATTGAAGGATATCTGCTGAGAGATTGTACCTTCTAATTATAGCAGAGAAGTTATACCAATGAAATCTCCTCAACATATCTACCTACACAAGACCTGAAGGATTCCAACAACAGATTACACCCCTGTTGCTGGGCCCTAATGGCTCCCTCTGGGGAAGGGTTGAGAAGGTGAAGCATCAATGGCACAGACATGGAAAGTCAAATGAAAGGCAAACAGCAGACTCATTTATTCAGTAATGGGGAAAGCCTTACATACCCTCCTCCTAGCACCCAGGCTGTGTCCTGATCTGGTAACATTGCGGAATTGTCCCTCATTGGTTAGAAACGATCAGGAGCTCTGGACAATGCCCAGATCTGGAGACATTGTGTTGTTATTCCTCATTGGCCCAGCTGTAAAGACCGCAATGTAAGTAAGGGAAATCCCACAGGGCCCTACCCCAGATGAAGCGCTACAAGCAATTAACAACTAGCCAGAGAAGGAGAACTAGTCTTTCCCAGAGATGAGCCCTTGTGTTTTGTTCAGGATTGCTCTGAGCTCTGGAGCCCTTTGAACCCCTTTTCCCCCTATTCTTACACAGAATGTCATTATAATATTCATGGGGATGGCACAGACTCAGTATGTCACCCTTGGTAATACAGTCACTTTTGCTGTGTTAATTTCTGCTGATCTACTTATTGCAAGTGTCTGACTATCTTCTACTGCTTTCCTTGGCATCCTTCTTCAGTGACTTAAAGTTTTCATTGCAGAGGTCTTTTTCACTTCCAGAGTTGTTTATTCCTACATTAAAAAAAAAACTATCATGAATGAGCATGTTTTCTTGGTTTCATTTCAGCAGGTTTGTTATTGACATATATAAATCTACTGGTTTTTCTGTGTTGATTCCTCTGCACAGAGAACAAAAGCAAAATTATATCAGCCTGTAGAATGGGAGAAAATCTTTGCCAACTATATAAATGTGGCAGAGGATCAATATCTAGAATATATAAAGAACTCAGAAAACTAACCACCAAAAATTCAGGCAATTTAATCAGTTAGTAGGCTAATGAAGTGAGGAGCCAGTTCTCAAAATAGGAGGCATACATTGTCAAGAAACATTTGAAAAGATGTTTAGCATCTTTACCTATTAGAGAAATGCAAAATCAAGCTACACTGGGATTTGAACTCAACCTCATTAGCATGACAATCAAGATAAGTAACAGACACACTGGCCTGGGCATGAGGACAAGGGATGCTTATGCCCTATAAGTGTGAATGAAAGTTAGTCTTTATGGAAATTAGTACAGATTCCTCAGGAAGCTGAAAAGAGTATTTCCATACAGATCTATATGATTTGTGGGTATGTGCTTGGAGAACTCAAATCAACACCCTCCACAAACCTACACTCACATCAATCTTATTGCAGTATCACTCATGATAGCCAAGTTCAGCAATCAGCCTAGGTGTCCATAAACAAACAAAAAGATGGAGTTTTAAAACATGGTATACATGCACAATTGTATCCAGCCAAAAAGAAAAACTATACTATTTGCTTGGAAAAGGCCAGAACTAGAAAAAGAGGCCACAAATTTGAGAGAGAACAATGAGGGTCCATGGTAGAGTTCAGAAGGAGAAGATGGAAGGAGAGTAATAATCTAGTTATAGTATAGTTTCAAAAAATTAAAAATTTATTGTAAGTAAATAAATAAATATAATAATGGCAGGAAACACATAACTTTAATTTGAAAACTGCTAATGGAGCACCAGCCATGTGGCCTGGCTGAGTTACTCAAAAAAGAATAACTTTCCTTTTTCTCCTTTTTATTCACTTTTTCTTAGTGACACAACAGCCTGAGCAGGCTTTTCCTGATGTTCCAGGCTTCCTTACTCTTCTGTGAAAAGTCCTCTGTCTTCTACCCTGAGGCTATTTGTCCCCTTGCAATTGGTTGCTGACCTCTACTGCTGAACTTCCTTCTTCCTGCCTTCTTTTCCATCTCCCTCCTAACAAATGCCATGATTTATAGCTTACCTACTTTCTTGTTTTCCTCTCAAACACAAATGAAATAGTTTTCCTGTTTCAAAAATCAAAAAGCTTGAACTTGGACATGGACATGGGAATACAGAATGCAAAGGTGATGTGTGTGCCATTAGTTTCTGGTCTGTCAACAGGACAGGTGAATTCTAGGGCTGCCACACTGCAATGGGAATTCTGTTAGTTGGATTCTCCAGGGGAACAGCCAATGGGATCAACATATGAAAGAATTTATTGTGAGAGTTAATTTGGTAACAGCAGCAGAATCCTGGCTGAAAGCTGAGGCCAGGAATTGTTTGGTCCTTCAGTCTAGGTGTGGCAGCAGCTGGTGCTGGTCTTCAACAGTTGTCCCACACTGGGGAAAGGAAACCTGCAACAGTGCTGGATCTTAGCAATGCTAATCTGCTGCTGGAAGCCCTGGAGGTTTCTCAAGAGCTGCTGGTCCCTAATCCATGATGAAAGCTTGGAAATGCTGCTTCTGACCTCAAGGAAAGAATCAGCAGCAGCAAGAAGGCAAATTATCTTGGTGCCAAGAGGAATCTTCCTCTGTCTTTCATCTGTACTGCTACTGGCTGCTGAAATCAGTGTGGGTCTTCCCATGTCAATCAAGACAATCAGGATGTACTTCAGGTGTGGCTCCCTACTTAGGTGATTCTGATGTATGGCAAATTGGCATTGAAACCAATTAAAGTGAACCACTAGGGAATAAGAGAAGGCAATCTGTTTCCACTAGAAAATCTCACTTAGCTTTTACCTTCCTTGATAATTTAATATGAACTTCATTATGTATATGAAAGGCCATGAATACCAATCTGTGGCATTTTTATTGTGTTATGTAATCCAGAGACTAGCTAAACTCTTTTCCTATAAAGAAAAAATAGTTTGTAATTTTGGTTTGTTAGAGCATAGGATGGATATCTGCAGAAACTACTCTACCATGGCAATAAAAAAGCACCCAGAAATACTGAATGCAGGAATAAATCTCTCTGTGTTCCAATATGTTTTAGTTATGAAAGCAAGAAAAGATTGGATTTAGTCCATGTGCCATACATGCAGTTGCCCACTGCCATGGTAAGTAGTAGGTCACTGAAGGTGCTTGAGAAGGACCTGACCAAAGTAGATTTTGGAGAAAGTCTTGATATAATACATGAGTATTAAGTGTGTATTAAGTGTGACTGACCAATGTTTCCATCAGATAGAGGTAGACTAGAACTTCCCTTTTGGTAAGCTCACTATAAGAGAGTATATGTTTATGTAAGCCACCTAAACTCTTTCTCTTTTAGTTTTTCTCTTTTGTCAAACAAACTACTTTTTTTTCCTTATTTTTATTTGTTTTCTCCAAGATAAATAATTGGCAGGACATGAGGTGGTATGGAGGAATTGGGTGTTGAGTATGATCAGGATATGTTATATACATATATGAACTTCTGGAAGAATAGATACATTGCATTTAAAATAACTGAAAACTTAGTTTTTGAAAAGTATAAAACCCTCTTCCTGTGTCTGTGTCTGGGTTTGGGTCTATGTCCTCTCTCTCTCTCTCTCTCTCTCTCTCTCTCTCTCTCTCTCTCTCTCCCTCTCTCTCTCTCTCTGCCCCATTCTAGCCCATGGAACTAACAGTTACCAAGTAACCTAAGATATCAAGTGCTTCTTTGTGAGCTATAAGCATAAAGGATGTGTAAATAAAAATTATGTGAGGAGTTCCATACCCTATACAGCATTGTAAGTCAAATAAAAGGTTTGATTGACTAATACAAATAAAATGATTCACTTACCAAGCCTTAATTTAGAGGCGAGAGGGTATAGGTCACTTGGCATTTTTTATCTCTTCATAAAACCCTCCTTTATAAAAAATGTTGGACTGATAGTTTCCTTGTGAGGTAATACATCTTGACAATACAGTTTTGCAGATGTAGAGGTGAAGACCTCAGGGATTTTCATTTCCTTAGTCAAGACCTGATGAAAATTGCTTTACAAGGGAAGAAGATACAACACTGTGACTTTCTGTCTACAGAATGTTACAGCCACAAGGTGCAGAGTGAGCAGCCCAGTTAGTGAGCCACTTCTTGTTGGTGTGATAGCAAAGCATTAATTTACTTCCTATTGTGGGCTTCTAAATTAACTAGCTATGTTTAGGGAGCACAGTACAAACGATTTCTCTGATTGCACTGTACTCTCTCTCCTGTAACAGTCAGCAAAAAGCAGTCATTTACCTGTCCATGCACCATTGACTGATAGAGCACTTAGTAAGAAGCAACCATGGGAAAGAAAGTGAGTAGGGAATCTGATCTCTAGCTCTGTAGCAGACTACCTGCCTCAGCCTCTCTTTCCTCTGCCCCCTTCTCCAGTGACTCACATAGATCTTCCCCTCCAATCTTCCCTGCCCTACCAATTGCTTTGTCCTAGCTCCTCCCTCCAGGATGCATTTCCTAGGAATCCACAGGCCATTGGAGCCATGGAATTAGGTCGTCTAATTGCAAACTTTCACCTATCACTCCTCTCCTCCAAACCCAATACACAGTCTCACCCCCAACTCTGTAGCAATCTACTTGCTAAGGCCTCCCTCTGCCCTCATCTCCAGAAAACCATGAAGCTGTTCTACTCCAACTTTTCTCCCCACTCATCCTATTCTCACAGCCCCCAACTACAGTAAGCTTTCTATATAAACCTACCAGTTAAGCCTGACCCAGAAGCAAGTAGGCCAGTGAATCAGGTGGATTAGCTTCAAATCTTTACTTTCCCTCTACTTTATATGGAATTTCTCAGTCTCATTCCTAGCTCTGTAGCAAGCTACAAGGTGTGGTATTTCATCATTCTCTCTCTCTATTCCCAGGGGACTAAGAAGATCATGGTGAAACTATTAATCCCAAAGGTTCAAGGAGAAAGACCACTGATCCCAATCATCATGGCCAAATTAATTAAAGCAAGCTATTTTTGTACATATACGTGGGCTGTCTCTCCCTAAAAGCAGTGTTCAAGAGATGAGCATCGTATGTGAGAAAGACAAGGATTTTATAGCTTGGGGATAGGGGGAGTTCAAAAGGGGTATTTTGAGGGCAAAATAGGCAGGGTTACAGGAGCAGAAGCATAATAAGTTGGTCATAATGACCTCCTGAAACAAAGGCATTGTTGCAAGGTGGTCATAACAAGGTAATCATAACATGGTAGTTATAGGTGGTCAAAATAACCTTTTGAAACAAAGGTATGGTTGCTGATTCTTGGAACAGGCAGTACAGAACCATTTTCAGTTAAGGTTACAGGTGGGGCATAGCCCAATCCTTGAGACACAGAGGGTTAATCATAAAGAGGAATAAACCTAGTTTGTGTTTACTGTAAGATAATTTTTAAGCCGAAAATAAAGGCAGGCTGGTTTATCAAAATATCCTGATTCCCTCCCTCCTGTGGACTCACTAACTTCCCCCAGCCCATCCTCATTCGTACATTCCAGCTCTTAATACCTAGGAATATATTTGACACTGAACTCCCAGTGTGTACACCCATCAGGATCTTAGAAGAGTTTCCTACCAGGCAACATACAGTCAATAAACTCTCCAAAGAAGCAGAGAGGCCAATAGAAACTAAGGAACAAATCATCCACCCCAAAAAAGCCAAGACCTGATGTAACACCTAGATCTACAATCTTTCCAATCCAGATGCTTAGATGACAGTATAAAAACTAATCACTAACAGCCAGTACAATATTCCTTCAGTAGAGCCCAGCAACCAACCACAGCAAGCCCAAAGTGTTCCAACAGAGCTGAAGCACAAAACGAAGATGTAAAAACAGCCTGTATGAATATGATATAGGTCCTTAATTGCATAAATCCTCCAAAGAAATCTATGAAAACATAAATAGTGGAAGGAAATGAATAAAATTATTCACACCTGAATGTTGAAATAGAATCAATACGGATCAAACTGAGGGGTATCAGAAAATAAAAAATTTAGCAGCTCAAACGGAAACCTCAGAGACAAGCCTCACAAACAGAATACAAGAGATGGAAGAGAGATTCTCAGGCATTGAAGACACAATAGAAGAAATGGATATCCTAGTCAAAGAAAATCTTAAATCTAAGATTTCTCAAAACATTCAAGAAATCTGGAACACTCTGAAAAGACCAAACCTAAGAATCATAGGAATAGAGGAAGGAGAAAAAAAACCCAGGTCAAAGACATAAGAAATATTTTCAATGAAATCATAGAAGAAAGTTTCCCTAAAGAAGAATCCTATCAAGGTACAAGAAGGAGACAGAACACTAAATATACTAGAGCACAAAATAAATTTCCCTAGACACATAATAATCAAAACACTAAATGTACAGACCAAAAGAAGAACATTAAAAGCTGCAAGGGAAAAAGGAGACCAAGTATCGTACAAAGATAGAACTTTAAAAATAATACCTTCTCAATGGAAACTCTAAAATGTAGAAGGGCCTGGACAGATGTCCTGCTGACTCTACAGAGAATACTGATGCCAACACAGCGAAGCTTTTGATCATAATAAAGGAAATAAGACATCCCATGATAAAACCAAATTTAAACAATATCTGTCTAAAAATCCAGCTGTACAGAAGGTGATAGAAAGAAAACTTCCATCTAAAGAGGTTAACTGTACCACAGAAAACACAAAGAATGAATAATCCCAGACCAGCAAATCAAAAAAGGAGAAACATTCCCCCAGCCTAAACAACACCAACACCACCACCATCACCGTCACTAGAAAAACAAACAATAGGAGTCAATAAACACTGCTCATTGATATCTTTCAATGTCAATTGTATACATTCCTCAATAAAAAGACAGAGACTAATAGAATGGATATGAAAATGGAATCCATTTTTCTACGGTGTACAATGAAAACACTTTGAAATCAAGGCTAGACATCACCTTGGGGTAAAAGGATTGAAAAAGATATTCCAAATAAATAGACCACAGAAGGAAACTGCTGTAGGCATTTTAATATTTGGCATAATAGGCTTCAAACCAAAACTAATCAGAAGAGATTGGAAAGGACACTACATACTCATCAAAGGAAAACATACATCAAGAAGACATAGTAATTCTTAACATTTATGCCCCAAACAAAAGAGAATCCAAATTTGTAAAGGAAACACTACTACAACTTACATCTGAGAATGGGAGATTTCAATACCCCACTCTTGCAATAGATCATTCAGAGAAAAACTAAACAGAGAATACTGGAGTTCACTGATATTATAAACCAAATGGACCTCACACATATGTACAGAACATTTCACAAAAGAATATATCTTCTTCTCAGAAGCTTATGGAACTTTCTCCAAAATTTGCCAACACTTGGATATAAAGCAAGTCTAAACCAATATAAGAAAGTTGAAACAACACACTGCATCCTATCTGATCACCACAGATTAAAAACTGGATATCAACAACAGAAACATTAGAAAGATTACAAACTCATGAAAACTAAATGATTACTACTGAATGAAAAAATGGATCACAACAGAAGTAAAGAAAAAAATTAAAGACTTTCTAGAATCGAATGAAAATGAATATGCAACATACCCAAAGTTATGAAATACAGTGAAAGTTGTTCTAAGAAGCAAGCTCATAGCAATAATTGCCTACATAAAAATTGGAGAGATCTCATACTAGCAACTTAACAGCACATCTAAAAGTTCTAGAACAAAAAGCAATAAGCACATCCAAAAGGAGT
>LZPO01077695.1:0-14466 GCA_001675575.1 Neotoma lepida
GGGAAGTTCAGCAGAGTGCAGATTAGTGCATTTCCATGGAGAGTAACATAAATGACAGATCTGACATGGGAATGAGTCACATGTGGTCTATGACCTTTATGGACTTCACTCCTTCCTTGAGGTGGGTTTGGGGTGTGGGATGAGAGTGGAGGAAAGGGGATTTGATCATGGATTGATTTACTGCATACCACAGGTACTATAAATTCGCCCCCCTTTGAATTGATTTGTTTATTATTACCATTGTTTGAACGTGTAAACAGATAAATCTGAAGGTGTTGAGATCCTCTTGTGCACAAAATGATACTCAAATGATGTTACAAAATACCTTTGTCCAGTTTATTTTTGTAAGAAAGGGCATTGCAATCCCTTCCACCCTCAAATTTAAAGTAATCTGCTGTAACAAATGATCACCAACTGTGTGTCTCTATAGGACAGAAGTGATTCTTTCACAGTTCTGGAAACTAGAATAAACAAATCACACCATTCGATCAGCCACTTTCCTCTGACCATTTAGAAATGACTTCTCCAAGCTTCTCCCAGCTTCTACCAGTGTGGTGGCTTGTGCTCCATGTTTCTGGGTGTGCAGAAGCATTATCTGTGCCAGGTCTCTTCTACTAAGGTCATAGGTTTCTAGATCTAGGACCCAACCTACTAAGTATTTTTCTTAAATGTGGCTTATATTGGACAAGACACAGCATGAAAATTACATAAAGTCGTAGTTTTATTTAATAAACTATATTTTTGAAATGTATAGGATGATAACAAATTTGAAGACTTGACAAGAATATTTAGTTAACTCTGAGGAGTTCAAAGTATGATTGAATGTGTAAAAGAAAAGCCAAAAAGAACAGAAGGTAATGCCTATGTTTTTCAATTCTAAATTAGGTTCATTATGGTGTTTATCTTCTTTTTAAAAACAAGTTATTTCCTCCTAACTCTTCTGGTGTAATCTACTTTTCAGTTATCTTTATGTGTACTGTTTCTCTCTGGACACATTGATTCATATAATTTATTTTATTATTATTTTTTAATTTTTTTGAAGTTTATCATGTTTTCTTTATTCCAGTCTTATTAAAGTGTCCTTTTTAAAATTTATTTATTTATTTTTTAAAAGTTGTTTTTCATTTTATATACCAATCCCAATTTCCCCTCCCTCCTCTTCTCCTGCCCCCCATCCTCCCCAATCTCACCTCCCCATCTACTTCTCAGAGAGGGTAAGGCCTCCCTTGAGGAGTCAACAGTCTGATATACTAAGTTGAGGCAGGACCAAGCCCCCCACCCAGGTCAAGGTTGACCAAGGTATCCCACCCTAGGGAATGTGATCCAAAAAGCCATTTTTTTTTGTTCTTCACTCATATATTACATCCCAACTGCAGTTCCCTTTCCCTCTTCTCCTCCCATCCCTCCTATACCCCCCTTGTTCCCCAGATCCACTCCCCTCTGTTTCCCTTCAGAAAAGGGCAAGCATCCCAGGGAGATCAATCAAATACGGCACATCAAATTACAGTAAGACTAGGAACATCCCGTCATATTTAGGCTGGAGGAAGCAAGCAGTAGGAAAAGGGTCCCAAGAACAGGAAAAGTATCAGAGACAGCCCTCACTCCCACTGTTAGGAATCCCACCAGAACATCAAGCTACACAACCATAACATACATGCAGAGGACCTAGGTCAGACCCATACAGGCTCCCTGATTGTTGCTTCAGTCTCTGTCAGCCCTTATGAGTCTTGGTTAGTTAATTCTGTTGACCTTTTTTTTTTTGTGGTATCCTTGACCCCTCTGGCTCCTACTACCCTTCCCCTCCTCTTCTGTGAGGTTCCCAGAGATCCATCTATTGTTTGGTTGTGGGTGTCTGCATCTGCTCCCATCAGTTGCTGAATGAAGCCTCTCTGATGACAATAATGCTAGGCCCTAGTTCACGAGTACAGCAGAGTATCATTGGGAATCATTTAGTTAACCATTGTTTTTGTTTTGTTTTGCCTGTTGTGTCTGGTTCTATCTTAGGTCCCTGGGCTATCCAGTTTCTGGTTCCTGGCACTCCAGGCAGTGTCAGATGTCGGCTCCCTCGNCTGACCTGGGTCTCAGGCTGTCCACTCNCACATGTTCTGCTCTACTTTTACCCAGCACATCTTATCTTTGATATGAAAGTAGAGGTATTTGGTTNGATAGGTAGCTTATTAGATTTTGACCATACACAGGACCTTCACTTTATTTAACTACTTTCACTTTTAAAAGAAAGTTTCAGGGCTCCTATATTGACAAGCTAAAAATATTCCATTATTAAATTTTCCTCCTAAATCTTTATTTCTCAAACTAATTTATAATGATATCTTAGTTATGGATGTTGAAAGTAGTAAATGTCACTGGCATTTATGTTTGAAAATAATGCATCAGTGCAAAAGAATAACATGTACATTTCATTGGGGATGAGGGTGATAGTGAACATAGTAGAGACTATGTTCAGTGAAACATTGTGAAACCAATTACTATGATGTAACAAGAATTTCTAAAGGTTGTAATTAAAACCTGGAGTAAGATATTGGGGTAAATGCTGAAAGATCAGAGAGACAAAGGAACGAGCCACTGCCATGTCTCACCTCTAGGACTCCTCAGTCTGAAAAGGCTTTAGTTCCTGTCTCCTCATGCTTTGTATCCCTTTCTGCTCCCAGCCATCACTTCCTTCCTAGTGCTGAGATTAATGGAGTGTGCACTCCAAATACTGGGATTAAAGGTGTGAGATCTCAAGTGCTTGGATTAAAGGCATATGATTCTCAAGTACTGGGGTTAAAGGTGTGTTCCACCACTNCCTGACTCTGTTTCTCTCCTAGACTGAATCAATCTCATGTAATCCGAGGTGGCATTGAACTCAAACAGATCTCTGCCTCCCGAGTGCTAGGATTAAAGGTGTGTGCCACCACTGCCTGGCATCTATGTTTAATCTAGTGGCTTGTTCTGTTCTCTTACCTTCAGGCAAATTTTATTGAGGTATACAATATATCACCACACTATGATTATATATAAAGATTTCTAGGGATTAATTTCTTTAGATGATGAAGAGGAGTAAGAAAGATCATATAAGCCATAAGTAAGTGGAGTTCAAGGTCTCTACACAACCAGTGCTTTGATGAACAACAGAAAGTAGAATTTACAGTAAATGTTGACTGTGTAAGAGCCAAAACTGCCATCAAAGGTTTGTGTGCATGAATGTAGCAGATAACAATTGATGATCTGTGCTATTTTTATCGATCTAAGAAATGTAATAATAGGAAGTATTTTTTAAATTGTGATGGACTGTGTTTGTGTAATTTGAAATGTTCTTTCACTAATGGATAGACAACCTGACACAGTGTATTTGAAGATCACCAAAAATAATTAAGGTNAGAACATGCTTTCCAGTAAGTATTCTGTGAACAATAAAAAATACTGACAATAAATACAAACTAATTTAAAAAAAAGCTTGATGTTGTAGTAAAATATGCAATAAAAAAAGAGAGGATAGCATCTATTTCTTTGAATTTTAAAGAAAGTAGCACCAGGAAGGAAACCTTTTCCCACATCACAACATAGCAGAGAAGTGAAAAGGGGAAAGACTGAGAGCAGAAGGTGAAAAAGTGTGGGTGGCCTCCCTATATCAACCTGCTTCTGACACCTAACTCACTCACACCAGACATCTAGTTCACTCACACCAGACACCTAACTCACTCACACCAGACATCTAGTTCACTCACACCAGACACCTAGCTCACTCACACCAGACACCTAGCTCACTCATACCAGAAACCTAGCTCACTCACACCAGACACCTCACACTCACACACTCACACCAGTTATGCTTCTGAGACACAAAAACAGGAAAGATTGGAGATAGGAACAAGAAAAAAACTATTAACAAAATATATTGTTTCTAAAGGTCCTATATAGTTTTCTTAAATAATAACTTTTTCCTAAGCTAGCTAAGAGTAATCATGATGTACTAAACTTCAGAGAGTATCAAGTTCTATGTTTTGCTATCTCTGGCATATAGAAGAATGTCTGATACTAATGGTCTCATAATGGTGTTAGTTAAATACTTTATTTTGTAGATTAGTCAGTGACTTTTGATGACTCAGATGTGAGGCAAATATGTGGATTGTTTATTTAATGATGCTATTACTTGGTTGATTCAATTCTTCACAAGGTATCAAACAAAAATTTTCCCCTGTGGATTGTGTGGTATCTAGAGTCTCTGGAATTGTTGTTTTACAGTAGTCATAGTTCGTTAATATTGATACTTTAGATTGTCTCGGAAAAGATTTGCTCATGACTTTATAGGTGACACTAGGATTGTCTTTCAAAGAGAATGCTCATCTCTTATCACATTCATAATTAAAGGCAACAAGAAGGAAGATAATTGAATTTGTTTTCTGTGCCTTTTAAACAACTTTGTAATTGTACAGTTTAATTCCCCCTATCTACAAAATTGTGTTCACNGCTTCACTTTACTATTCCCTATTCCCTTTAAGCATGCTTCTGACCTGTTTATCATGAGACTCCTGGATGAACATAGAGGAAAGAAAATTTAGTCCATATAGGCTTGAGGCTGAAAGTCCATCTCAGCAATAAATGATGAACTCTCCCCAACACACACACACTCACCCCCACACACAGTAACCCCATTTAAGAATAGAGAAGATGATCATATAGTTTGTAGTATATGTCAGAACTTTTCTAAGAAAAGGAGTCAAATAATCATTGAAATTGTTCTTTCATAACAAGATTTTCCCAGATATTGTGATAGTATCTTTGTCATTAAGCCCCAGGTAACTTCTTTGGCATCCTTCTCTAGCCTCCCCTGACACAAATGTTCAAATATGCACATTGGAAAGCCCCTCTAGTTCTTATGTAATAACTTTATGCAATCTGCCATGATAGGTTCCTGAGTGACATTCTTTAACAAGAACCTTGCAAGACTTCAGAGGAAAAAAAAAAAAACACGAAAAAAGAAAGCCATGCACTGAAAAGCCCCTCTTCCCCTCACCCCTGCTCAGAGCCACATGGCTATGCTTCTTATAAAGGAGCCAGTACTGGGAATAGGACTTACAAGAGGAAACAAGCTTCAACGATTTTCCTGGGTCATCTAGGCAGAGATGTGGCTACCCATAAGTACGAGGAGGTAAAATTGTAGTCAATTTTAGTTATAGCTCTATTACTCGGAAGAAAGGGGAATTTTTAAATTTGCATCAGTTACAGAAAAATAGTCCTTTTGACATTAGGATGTGAAATATCTGAGACCTTGTTCTTAAGCATTTTTAATTTTGTGCAGATAATTAGTAAATTGGGCAACCTGAGGGGGCTGTTTTCATTAACATTGTGTTTATCTGCTGTGTATAGAAAAGCCTTCTGATCATGGAGCAATTAGTAGCATTCATGCTGTTTAAAATTCTTGACCCACTGATAGATTCAGGAGTCTACAATGAGTGTAGATAGAGCTTCTCATTACACAATAATCCCTGGGCAGGGAGGCAAGAAAGACCTGGTTTGCGTAAGAGAATAAATGAGCTGAAAAATTACATTTACTGTAAGTATTCATGCCCAGGGTGCCCAGGCCTTTGTCTGGCACATAGCAAGTTCTATCTTCCCTTTGATGGAGGAAATGAGAGATTAGTTCGAACAGCTGATTTTTATCCCAGTCACTCCACAAACTGTCAGTGTTTGTTTGAGATTTCTTCCCAGTGAGCTGTTTATCACTCTGACTTTCTTTGTTCTTCCTGGCTTTGATCTCAGGCGTCCAGATTCTTGTCCTAAGTAACTCTAGGGGAATTCCAGGACAAGAGCAATGCTCTCTGACTTGACATGTGAAGCACAGGTCTTGCTTTCTCCATCATTTGTCTTTGCTTCTCTGTGTGTCTTTTGTCCTCTTCTTACCCCCCCCACCTCCCCGCTCCCCAGTTTTGTTCATGCTCAGAGTGTAGATGTGTAGAGTATCAGTAGTAAAACAGGGCGGAATGGGGCTTCTACTGGATTTCTCATCTGGATTGATTTTTAGAAAAGCTGCAGAATAGCAATAAGTGCTTGCTCTGTCCTGCCACATGGGATCTCATCCAAAGATAAGTGTTTATTTCCTCAGTGAAAAATAACATCCAAACTNATTTCTGTACATTAGTTGCAAGTATCAGATCATATTAGCTGATCTTCACGAGACTAATCTTTCCTAGCCTTTTAAATTTGATTATTGCAAAATGTTTGAAAAATCATTATCAATTTGGGCTCACTTGTTATTTTTATAATACCCATAGATTTTTGTTGATATTAGCATTGTGCAAGTGTTGTTTCTGAATCTAAGTCGTTAATAATGTCATCTGTGTTGCTCCTTTTTGCAGATTTTCTTTGACAGATGTATTGTTGGTATACATACTTTGGGTTCCTGTGAATCTGAATTTGTTGTAAAACAACTTGGAATGAATATCCCTANGGGATCTACAAAATATGGTTCATAAACCTATTTTAGTATATATGAGACACATATATATCGATATTTACAATCATGTAAAATTTGGCATATGTCAGATTGCTAGATAAAATTATACTGCTGGAATTATAATAGCTCAGATCAGAATCATTAAAAGTGATTTAGCATATTATTGTGAATAAATAGAATATGTATAAATATTCATATATATAGAATATTTAGCATTAAAACANCCCACAAAACTGGAGGATAGCAGAAAAAAATAGAGAGGGAGTACTAAGAAAGGTTGAAGAACCCAGCCTAGGTTACAGGTGAGGCCACTGACTGCTAGAGCACTCAAGTGCTGTCATCATTACATGATAATACTGTCTCCTGGCTACAGATGAATTAGTGCATTCAGTCAGACTTTAAATTGATCCATACTTACAAACAAAGCTACTGTTATTACCAACAGAATAAATGCATGGTCATAGAGACTGATGAGTCTTTAGGAATGTAACAATTAATACACACACAATAATATTTTTATTGTGTTTATTACATAATATACTATGAAACAATATCTATGTGCAGAACTACTCTTCTACATGTATCTTTAACTTTGTGAATCTACCTATGCATAAAAATTCATTGTTTTTTATTGCTAATTTAATATAAAACCATTCTTCTTATGGTCTATATTAAATAAAGACATGGAAAATCCTTAACTTCATTCACATCCTTAGTTGGAGGCATTTTCCATGAAGAAAGGACTGAAAGGCAACTCTGGAAACACACATTTTCTGGAGCCTAGACTTCTGTTACACAAGAACTCACTTCTCACTTGAAGTATGAAGATACTGTTGTCAATCTTCGTCATCTAAGACATTACCAACACCTTTCATCTGGACATTTGTTTAACATATATTCTTACTAAAATTTCACTACATTTCTATCCAAATTTTCAAATCAGATTTTACTAGCCAGTCAATTCAAATGTTGATGAATGTGCCTAATTTATTATCCCCATGTCTCAGCTTATAAGTTGACACAGCATAACATATTGGTGTTGAAACATAAAGCTTCACATAAACAAAAACAAAAGGAATCAAGACTCACATAAGAGCTATGGGCTTCATAAGAAGATACTTATTTCTTATTTTTAGTTATTATAAAATTATAATTTTATATTATATATTATTTTTTATTATATTATAAAATTTTTATTATAAAATTTTTATCAGTTATATACATTTTGGTTCAAGTTTTGAATAAAAATAAAATTAGTTTCCAAAAATAAAGAAAATCTTATAGATAATCCATGAGGTAAATTTCATTAATTTTATGTCTTCACATTAAAATAGCATGCTCATAATTCTGAATTCCTCTCAGAGAATTCATTAAAGCCTTCTGTCTGAAGAAACTGAATGCCTTAGTTCTGAGACAAAGAAATCATGAGAGCTGAGCCTTAAGGAATCCCACAGTTGTTGTATTTATGAATTCACACATATATGGANCTAAACCGTACTGAAAAAATTATAGAGCTTGCCACTGTGATGTTTAATTTACACGCAAAATGTACTTCTTCACTGTCACACAAACAAAAATTAATTTACAACTGCACAAACTAAGAGTGAATGAGCCTCAATACACTCTTAAATTTTAAACTTATATAACTTAAAGCCTTCAAGTATGCAAAAAGATACACTTGTAAAGATTATCCCTTTGCTTCTGTCCCATCATCACTGAGAGCAGCTTATGCATGATGCCCACAAACCTGTGTGTGGAGGTTTTTAAAGGTCATATTATGGAAATCCAAAGCATCATTTGAGAACTTATAAATGTCTGTTTAATACAATCTGTATTATAAATAATCTTATTATTTCACTACACACACTTTCTATTCCCCCTTTTATTATGTATGTATTGTTTTCCATCCTCCAAACTATTAGTCCCTGTGGACCAAGAAAATGTCAACAATGTCACATTTGCTTCTGTCTATCCTCCCTGTCNAGAATCTATATTCTTGATGTCTTCATATATTCAACTGTTTAACATACAGGTAATTGAAAAGATTCACTTGTATGAATGAATATTATTTTTAGAGCTCCTGAGGTTTGAAAGATTTTTCTATAATGTTTAGCTTTTCTAATATTCTATTTGGGAATAGATTAATGAATTTAGTGAATAATTTAGTTAATATTATTTACCAACTACAAAAACTTTATGAAAATACAACTAACTATCCTATCATATGTGAAATATGATCATTATAAGCTAAAATGCATCAGATTAACATTTATCTTTTATTTAATTAATAGTTGAGTTATTAGAGAGTGTCTAAAGCTACCATACTAGATTGCATACCGTGGATAATAGTTTGTACTTATAATCCACAAGGAGAATATTCTCTAGACCTTGTTTAATACCATTGCATAGTGTGTGCTATTTAAGGCGGATAATAGTTTGTACTTATAATCCACAAGGAGAACATTCTCCAGACCTTGTTTAATACCATTGCATAGTGTGTGCTATTTAAGGCATATTACCTTTCTCTTCTCATCCAATTATCTAACAATTACTATTCTCTGTTTTCCACATATGCAAATTAATGCCTAGAGAAGTATATTGAATTCCTAAAGCTGAAATCTCAATCAATATCTGCTTAATTCCAAAATCCATGCTTGAAAATTTATCGACAGGTATGCATTTATGGACAAAATAACATTCCCAAAATATATCTGCTTACAGCATGTATATTTTGAAAGATTTCACAGAAAAATAAAAATTTTTGTATTCTTTTGACAAATCAGAGAATCTGGCAGATCTACATTCTACTTGGTGCCAGCCAATAGGTTACAGCTAAATAGTAATCATTATCTCAGTACTGGAAATTGTGCTTAAGTCTGATATAGTTCCAACTGGCTAGGTCTAGTTTTTGCTGGTCATTTCTGCAGGAAGTTAAGTTTGAGACATTTATATTATTCAATTTTTCAGATATTAATGTATTTCATTGCAGAAAAAAACATATCAAGGCATAATTTAAGANTAAGATAATAGATTAAAATGGTAACATTATTATTGATAAAGCTATTGAAAGATGAGATGTGGTTATTGCACAACAATGGACTTCCTATCCCAAATGTATATAAAAAGACAGATAAACAAGAAAAATGAATAAATGGGACAAATATTAACAACTTAAAAATTAAACATAAAATTGTATTGATTTGTGCAGAAATACTTAAAGACAAAGTCCATGACTCAGAAGATATTTCTGAGAAAATTATACAAATGTGGTATCAAGACTAAAAAACCACAGGGCTGAAGAGATGGCTCAGCAGTTAAGAACAATGGTAACTCTTCCAGAAGACCTGGGTTTGGTTCACAGCAGCCACATGGCAACTAACAACTATCTGTAATTCCAGCTCCAGGGGATAAGATATCACCTTCTGGCCTCTGTGGGTACCAGGCATACAAGTGGTATGTAGACATACATGTAGGCAGGGAACCATACATGTAAAACAAAAATGAAATTATGTCATTTTCAGGAAAATTCATGAAACTGTACATCACTAGGTTAAGTGAATCAAATCAGGCTCAGAAAGATTATTATTACATGTTATATTTTCTCTTGTCTGCACAATCTATATTTAATATAAATGTATTTATATCCATGCAGAACACAAAACTAAAATAACTAAGAGGGGAGGAGAAGAAGTCTGAAATACAGAGAAAGAAGGAACAAATATGATAATGGAGAGAAGAAAGACAAAATATTGCTTATTTCTTTTTCTATGCTGTGTTTCTATATATGCACAGGAGCATGTGCGTATGTATGTGTGTGGGTGTCCAAACTCATGCATATGCGTGTGTGTGTGTTTGTGTGTATGTGACTTGAAAGCAGAAAGAAAGAAGTGAACATAGAAACAGCAAAAGAGGGATAAGAGGGATGGAAAGAGTAGTAACAGGTAAATTTGGACACAAAATGCAACAAAAAACAATATATTGTATACTTAATAAAATATAAATCAAAGCATTAAAATAAAATAATTATTGAAAATTTCCATTAACGGAAAGAGCACCCACACTTATAAAGGCCCATGTCTACATACAGTGAATCTAAGCCATGATAGAGGAAAGTCCATATCAACATCCATAGTGCTGAAACTGCACAACCTAAAATGCAAGCAGAAATCTCCCAAGGAAGTAGAGAAGACAGATTAGTGCAAAGGAGTGACAAGTGTTATAAGGAGCAAGATAAGTCCTGTTTTTAAAAACCTTAGGAAAATAATTATCATCATTATTATTTTGCTGTTAGAATTATTATTACTTTATGCTCTGTAGAGAATTGTACACCTCTAAATATTTGTTGTTTACAAATATTACCCACAATTTAAAACAACAAAAACTTTACATTTTATAGTCTCGCAGCAAGGACAAAATTGAGACAATTTCAGGAAGAGAGATTGTATTACTAAACAAGCACTTTAAAATGAATTTTAAAATAGTTCATTTGAGTAACAAGAAATCAACCACAAAAAGGGTGGGAAAAAACTAATGAATTTATATTGGCCATAATGTTAACAGAAAATCCTATTTTTGATAGATATTAATGTGAAAGTGAAAGGAGATAATTACATTCAATTTGTAAACTTCTGAATAATCTCTATAAGGAGAATTTACATATGTGTGGATGCACATTTTTAGTAGTATATATTAATTTTCAAAACAATGGGTTTTATTACAATATTTTCATACATTTTTATAACATGCTTGAATCATATTGACCGTGCTATCCTCCCTTGTTTTCATCTTCCAGCCTCCTAGTCCTCTTCCTTGTCCTAAATACTCATTCAACTTTCAACCCTTTATTCTTTCAATTTAGAAAACATGCAGTATCTATATTTCTGATTTGGGCTTTATATAGGGAATGAGTGGAGTCCTGAGTGAATGTGCATTGTTTGACATAGGCACAGCCTCAGTCTCAGAAGAATGGCAATGACTTAGTCAGATGAGGCTTCGAGGGATGGCAAAGCCTTCCTTTGGTCCCTGTGTGGATGTTGACCGTGTGTACAGAAAATGAAAATGTCCACCATTGCTCTCCCAGCCCCTGATGTTACTACTTGAAGATCCTACAGAGGTTACTTCTACTGAGACAGCTAAACTTGTCTCTTTGTTCAGATGTGTAAAATGATTCCTTGTTCAGCTGTATGCAATGAGCGACTTTTCTGTTCAGGTGTATATAATAAACAAACTGAACTNTTGGATAGCCGAACCCATCTGATCCCAAATTTTCTATACATGTGTCTCTCTGTGTGGCATTTCCTTATTTCCTCATCATCCTACTCCAGTAAATCCCTGAGTGATGCTGAGCATGCTGAGCATGATGCTGAGTAAAAGAAATGTTACTTTTCATAATGATCTCTACTTCCATCCATTTGTCCTTCAAGTTACATGATTTTCTTATTGTTGAACAATACACCACTGTGTATGTGCACCATGCATATAGACTGATTCTATAACTACTATTTTGAATAGTGCTGCAGTAACTATGGATATTAGTATCTTTATTGTATTGTATTTTATTTCTTTGTTTATAAATTCAGTGGTAATATAATAGGATTGTATAGTCTTAGCATCAGAATTTTGAGGATACTTTGTAGTTTCTACTGTGGCTAGATTCATTAACCTTTCTATCAGTGGCATACAAATGTTCCTACCCACTTCTCATCATGATGCATCTTTTTCTTCCTTCCTTCCTTCTTTTTTCCTTTCTTCTTTTCTTCCTTCCTTCTTTCCTTCCTTCCCTCCTTCCTTCCTCCTTCCTTTCATGTTTTAAAAAGTTCTGTTCAGTTTAGCATGAAACTTGTGCATTCAATATTCAAGTTCTAGGATTGCAGAAATGAGCCACCATGCCCAGCTTGGAGTTTGTGTTCTTGATAGCTGCCATTGTGATAGGGATGAAGCTGGAATCTCAGTGTTGTTTTAATTTATTTCCTTGATGGTTAAAATGCTGGCCATTTTTAAAAAATGTTTTTATTTGTCATTGGCACTTCTTCTTTAGGGAATTGTCAGTTTATTTTCCCACTTATTTATTGAGTTCACTGTTAATTTTTTATTTTGTTGTTTATTCTTTTGTGTTTATGTGTGCACACACCCACTGTTTACATGATCACATGTTTTCATGCATATATGTGTGTGGGCACATGGTGACCAAAAGACAAACTCAAGTATCATTTCTTAGGCACTATCCTCCTTGTTTTCCTTTTTAAGTAATATGTAGGAGCTCGCAGAGTCTCCCTAGCAAGGCCTTTCTCAGGGTCAGAAAGTCTGAGCTTGCTTTACCCAGCAGGGCTGAATAATTGGATGATTTGACCAAAGGCATGGTTATCAGGTGTTTTGAAGTGTCTACACTTGGTTGTATGTTGTGCTTTGATCTTGAAAGGGAAAGGTCTTTTGCCTCCCCCTTGCTCCCGAGCATGGGACCTTGGACACAGACACATGGAGGAGAATAGGAAAGCAGCATCTGGCACTAATCAATCACCCACTGAGAACTCAGCAGTCCAAGAATGAGAAGCCTCTCCTGAAGCCACCAACATCAGCAGCAATAACATGCAGCAGCACAGTAGTGGCTGCCCAGGTTCGGCATTGGTGGCTGAGACCCATGGGGCATCATCACATCACAGGCAGCAGACACGGAGAGAGCCAGCATCAGTAGTAAGGGTCTTATAGTTTTCTGCTGTGAAGGAGCCGAGGTGAGGAGAACGTAGTCAGCCAGGGTGTTTGTGAGAACCACACTGACATGCCTGGGGGCTAAACTCCACAACTTTGACAAGCCAAGTAGAGATTCCGGGGAAGAGGTGTATGCAAACAGTGGCAGAGGCAGTGCTGTGGACCCGAGGGAGAATGCTGGTTGACAGGACACCTAGGCAGGATGTGCTCTGCCTTGGATGCAGCAGCATCCATTCTGTGCAGCAGCAGCACAGAAACTGCTGATGTGAGGCAGAGCCGAGCTCAAGAGCTCCAGGNTGAATGGTGGAGATGTGCTGGAACCCAGGCCAGCCTGACCTCCCAGTGGCAGGATGAGGCAGAGCCATGGAGCTGCCCTGAGGTTGGCATTTGGCTGTAAAAACAAGGCATCGCACAGAGGAAGGCCATTGGCAGAGCAGGTAATGGGGACCAAGGGTGCCAAAAGGAAGCAGCAGTACATAGCAGCAGAGAGGTAGTTGAGAGCCCTCAGACCCTAGGACACCAGGGTCTCTAGGCAGATGGACCCAGACTGTAAAAGTCGAATGGGACAGAGCCAGCAGCCAAAGCCATGCAGCTTCTGTTTGTTGGTGGCAATCAAGTATGTGGCTCCTTTAAGAGACAGCTTTCTAGTTCACGCTGGAAGCACAAAGAGCTTTTTCGAGAAATCTGCACTAGGCGAGCTACAGGGATGCAGCCTTTGCCCTGGAGCAGATTTCCTATGGGAAGGCTACCAGCAGAAAAGTGCCACTGTAATTGAGAGTGAGCTTTCAGACTCTTGTTTGAACTGAGTTGTTGCATGCAAGAAAATTTGGAGTTTTTTGCTTCAGATTCATTATGACTTGAACAGCTATACAAAGATTTCAGGGCAACTGACAAGCCAGGTCCTGAACTTGAGCTTTCAGTGGAACATTAAGACTGGTATCAGAACTGACTTTTTGAACTTTTCAGACTTCAGAAATGGGACAATTTTGATTTCACCCGCACATATATACTCTATCAACTGTGGTGACTCACGAACTGTTTTGTGTAGCAATGGACCTGTTTATGGAACTGTTTTGTGTATGTTTACTAAAGTTTAGGAAGTGTAAATAGTTTTATTAAGAGTTTACTTTTAGATGTAAGTTTGTGAGAGTTATAATTGTGTCTATTGTTAATATTCATACTAGTATTATGGTGTTAATCTGTTAATGTTAGTGAACTATGGTATGATGATAAGAGGTTACAATTTTTGCCAAGTAATTCATAAGACCTCGAATAGATATTGCAAAATAACTGGGTTGGTAATT
>LZPO01077696.1:0-14453 GCA_001675575.1 Neotoma lepida
CTGGGATTAAAGGCATGCGCCACCACCACCCGGCTGATATTTCTTACTGTTTTAAAAATTATGCCCCATGTTTAACATCACATGGAGTCATGATGACTGATTAGGTAGTTGTCATAGATGAACTGTGATTGTAATGAGATATGGTTGGATCTGGAATGTGTTTCAAAAAAATATCTAGTAGCATTTGCTAATAGATTATATGTAGAATGTATGCATGGAGTCAAACATAACATGGAGATGTTTTTTTCTGGGATCTGGCTAGACTTGAGTTCTATTCCTGGGATCCACATGGTAGAAGGAGAGAACCAACTCCTGAAAGCTAGCCTCCAGACCTTCACATTTACACACACACACACACACACACACACACACACACACACACGCATGCACATAATAAAAAAAAAGTCTTCTCTCACCAACTGGAAATTAGATTTGTCATTTACTGAAATGGAGAAGACTACTGGATAAGTAGAATTGGGGCAAAGAAAAAAGCTGAATTGTTAAGTATGAGATGTATACTAAGCATACAAGTGGAGATACCAAGTAGGTGGTTGAATGTTGTTGGTTGTTTTGCTCTTTGACTCTTTTGGCTCTTGGGGGGGGGGCACCACCCAGCTTCCAAATAAGTCACACATGGAGGTTTATTCCTAATTATAAATGCCTGGCCTTAGCTTGGCTTGTTTCTTGCCAGCTTTTCTTAACTTTAAATTAGCCCGTATACCTTTTGCCTCTGGGCTTTTTCCTTTTCTTACTTCTGTAATCTTACTTTAATTTTTACTCCATGGCTGGCTGAGTGATTGGCCCCTAGTGTCCTCCTCTCCTTGTTCTCTTGCTCTTTCTTCTTTACTCCCAGATTTCTCCTTCTATTTATTATCTCTGCCTGCCAGCCCTGCCTGTCTTTTCTCTTGCCTTGTTATTGGCTGTTCAGCTCTTTATTAGACCATCAGGTGTTTTAGACAGGCACAGTAACACAGCTTCACAGTTAAAAAAAATGGAACATAAAAGAATGCAACACATCTTTGCATCATTAAATGTTCCACAGCATAAACAAATGTAACACATTTTAAAATAAAATTCTACAACAGTTGAATATGTCTGGAATTCAGAAGTAAAATCTAAACAGATATATAAATCAGGGGGTTAAAGCCCCTAGAGTTGAGAACAACTGGAAAGCAAATTCAGTTGTCAAAAATTAGAGGCTCAAGGGTCTAAAGAGCACACCAAACTTTAGTCATTGGGAAGATAAGATTCAGTAAAAAAGACATGGCTATAGTATTGAATTAGAGGTAAAATTAGGAACATTATCCCAAGGCTGGGTGCATAAAGACTTTCAAGCAGGAGTGGGAAATCAATCATATTAACTGCTATTGGTGCATTATTGATAAGTTGAGTAAGAGAAGTGAGATTGATCTGGCACCAGAAAATTCACCAGTAACCTTGGTTATAATATTACTAGTAGAGTGATGGTTNGTCTGTGGTATAAAAGAACATGTGAAGAGAGCAAATGTAGTTGATTGTAGAGTTTTCTACAAATGAGAAGTAAGAACTAGTATGATAACTAGAGGCGGCNTGAAGTTAAGGAAAAGTAGAGAGTCAACTCTCTCTATATATATATTTAAGAATGTTTAACTGTTTTTTAATGTGAATAATATAGTATAGAGGAGAAAGTTCATCATGTAGGAAAAAAGAAGGGACTATTTAGAATAAAAATGCTTAAATTTAGAGAATAAATATAGCTATAGAGTGAAAACTGAGTGGAATAGCTATTTATCTGTACTTATAATCTTGATAACTTGATAGTGCTGCATTTTTATCACAAGTGAAGTTCATTCTAACACTGTGTTTAGTGTCTGCTGCTAGGCATTGTAGTAGGCACTGTTTTCTGTAGTTGCATCTTTGAATTGTTCACTCAACTAGCCTTCAGTATAGAAGAAGAAATAAACATATACCAGATATAGAAAATAATATCAATTGCAAATAGGGCAATGTGACTTCTCTCTCAATTCAGAAAAGACACCAAACAGGTAGTTGCTTCCTGGTTGGAAAGATAACCTATGTGAGGGGGTATAGTATTGCCTGAATACTTGCAAGTCCAGTTATGGAATCTTAGTGTTTGTTTGTTTCTCTGTACATTCATTAGTATAAGCATTCTTCAGAAGAAGAAAGATCCTGATTATTTCTGCAACATGGGAGACTAAAATTAGAATGTAATTACTACCAGCAGAGAGATTTTGAAAGCTCTGCTAACTAATTGTGTCTTCCTCAGTGTATGTACATGGATGCAGCTAGCACTTTAAACATTGGAGGTGGGAGAAGAAATGCCATAGAAAATTTGTCATGTGTTTCTATTAAAAATACAAATGTTGACCATTTTAATACTGACATGAAAAGAGCAAAGTACACTGATAGGCCACAAAGAATGGTTCATGGTAGATTTAGTGTGCATAGGAATCTTAACTCCCTTTGTTAATGTTTATATTTTTAAATAATTGTATTTGAACATGGTCTACATCTATGCATACAAGACTATTATAACTATGTTGTATATATGAAATCACGTGTTTTAGAAATAATGTATTTTCAATCTTAGATTCTTGATTCTATGGCCTACAGTAGTCTGTTATTTTCTCCTCTTTTTTCTCAATTTTTGGATAGGGAGCTTCTCTCTTGTTGATGCTAAAAACTTACCTTAGTGAAGATGTGTTTCAGCATGCTATCATTCTTTACCTGCACAATCACAGTTATGCATCCATTCAAAGCGATGATCTCTGGGACAGCTTTAATGAGGTAAGTAGCCTAGATAATTCAATCCTGTCCTCTGTTTATATTTCTATCACACATATAAATGGTACCAGTGATAGTTATTTAAGAGAGAGAAGATAGAGCTTAGCATGTAAATATTTGTTATTAAAATCAAGAAATGAGAATACTATTTATTGTTACAAAAAAGGGGGGAGGAATCTGGCCATGGGTAGCCATAATTATTCTGTACCTTAATCTCCATTCCTTTTGTTGGGTAAGGAAAAAATTTCTTCTCAATATTAACGGATATTACATATTTTTGATACTTAATTTTTTGAAAAAACTTATTTTCCTGTATCTTTTCTAGTTTTTCTACCTTTGGTGATTACTATATGGAGCCTTATGAATCTCTTGATTTGGGGGCCCAGATCCCTCTCAGTAGATGATATATCACAAGATAACTACCTTGAGTTACATACTGCCCTTGTGTTGTTTTGTCTCTTTGGATTTTGTTACACGCCCATTGTCTAACAAGCAGTGTAATTAGATAGAAGTTATTCTTCAGCGCAGTGTATGAAGCCAGCTTGCCTATGCACATATGCTTCTGAGTTTGTTATTCTGATCTAAATTGGTGGTTCTTTGTGCTCTTCAAGATCACAGATTATCTGAGAATGTGATAAAAGTTCTTGTCATTTGCCTCACAAAAACCACATACATGCAAGAAGACATCACACATAGTTTCAGAGTCTTATGGATGCTGAGTCAGAAACCCCTTGTTTTGGATGTGTCTCATTTACTCTTGCTTGCCCACTCTGAATGGTGGTATTTTCTAGTATTAACTTTTTGCCCAGAAGATAGAACTTCCTTACTGAGTTCTGTTTGAGAGAAGGAATTAATTCTTATTACCTAAACACTTGCTTCTGTACTATTATTTCCCCAATTGTATGTTGGCATTTCAGTTGAGAGTGACTGATTACTTGGTTCCCATTCATACATATTGTGACATTTGGAACATATCACTCACTGCAAATAATGATGTTGTCCCATCCCAACCTAGTTCCTAAGATTATTCTCATTTTTTTCAGCATCCATATCAAACAGTACACTAGTCTCTTCTTTAAAGTTCTCAAAGTACCATGCTTTTCTTCCCAGCCTCTGGTCCTGAAATAAATAGGTCAGAGCCATGAGACAGATAAGATTAATACCTCAATGAAATTGGGAAACATTGTTCCATAATTTTGTACTTTAAGCAGCCATATAGTGATTGAAGTAGAGCCTTCCTTAATGATGTAATAGTGCAGGTTTTATGATGTTGTGGTGACTTGAATTTACATCTATATGTAATCCAGAAAAAGTAAGCTAAATCATAAATTTAACCTTCTTGCTTTAAAGAGACCATTTTTGTAAACCACTTCTTGATCATTGATACCAGATGTCTTGGACGTAGTGAGCCTTTAGAGGGTCCAATAGCCTGAGAAATCAGATTTTAGATTTTGCAGAAAAGTTAATATATTTTTGGAAAATAAGATCTATGATCATCAAAAAGAGTTTACTGTCATTCGCTAAGAGACTTGGTTAAGGGACTAGAGTTTTCTGCAGCTGCCACTAACATCATAACTTTCTAGCTCTCTCCTGAGA
This sequence comes from Neotoma lepida, assembly GCA_001675575.1. Taxonomy (NCBI): domain Eukaryota; kingdom Metazoa; phylum Chordata; class Mammalia; order Rodentia; family Cricetidae; genus Neotoma; species Neotoma lepida. The sequence continues at coordinate 4,381 of LZPO01077696.1, forward strand.
CTTCGTCTTTAGAANATTGACACTGAAAAAGCAGAGTAGGAGAATAAAGAGGAGTCTGGACTTANTGCTTCTCAGGAATGAGTTGTAATGCTTCCATTCTATAATACTTCTTACTAGTTGTATCTTTGAAGTGGTTGTGCTGTGGCCTGAAAGTGCACTTACATCTTCTATGGATTCTGATGTTGAACTCTACAGATTGGTAGCATACCTGCTGCTTTTCAGCATGGTACCACTCATGCCTCACATAACACTAACTTACATTCCAAGCTAGTTTGTTTTACTTTGCTTGATGAAAAATGTAAACTCAACTCAGCATCAATTCTATGTGATCTTCATGGAGTACACTAGGGAAAGAGGAAAAGGCACAGGCAAATTAAACTAAAACTTTTAAACTAATTTTATCATTAAGCAAAATTAATTCTTCTTAATTGACTAGGTCACAAACAAAACACTAGATGTAAAGAAAATGATGAAAACCTGGACCCTACAGAAAGGATTCCCATTAGTGACTGTCCAGAGAAAGGGGACCCAGCTCCTTCTACAACAAGAAAGATTTTTTCTAAGCATGCAAGCAGAAATTCAGGCTTCAGATGCCAGGTATTGTCCTTCTTTTTTTGCAGCCTGTCTTGTTTTCCCCTTAGGTATAAGGATTTTATATGTTTTATAACCATAATTCTTGTGAAACCTGATCAGGTCTTTCTTCTCTGGAAGGAGTTTGGGAACTTTCAGTTACTGTCACATACCACCAAGTCCTGAATAACTAACTGAAATATTAGGAAGAGAACTAACCCTCCGATGTTTTACTTCTGCAGCTACCTTTGGCATATTCCAATATCCTATGTCACTGATGGAAGAAACTATTCAGAATATCGATCAGTTTCACTACTGGACAAGAAATCAGGTATGATAATAGTTAATACCTTTCTAATAAAAAATTACTAATAATGTAATTTTAAAAATTTGACCATAAGACAGATAATAGATTGTATTTTCCAGTGTATACATTCTCTGATCTAGTGTCATAAATAATTAACATTTGACTACCATAAAACCAACTCTTTATATGTATAGAATTGGCTTTTAGTTGTAAGAAATAAAGTTAAGAAGTTGCAGAGAATATCTTGGCAATGTTTTATTTTTACATCCTGGAAAAATATTTTATGTTTTAAAATAAGTAAAAGAACCAGAGCAGTTGCTTAAAGTGTTATTATCTACTTTCAAGGGCTAGCCTGGGGCCAGTGCATTTTAACAAGCATTTTATAGATTATTAATATGCATAATAAAGGTTGATTTATGACCTAGATTTATAGTAAATGCTTATTGCAACATATCCTGTAGACATGTATGTAGCTGGACTCTCTTTGGACCACCAGCTCCCAAATAATGACACTGAGACTTCTTATTAATTATGAAAGCTTGGACTTAGCTTAGGCTTGTTCCCAACTAGCTCTTAAAACTTAGATTAACCTGTTTATATTAATCTATGCCCTGCCATATGGCTCATTAGCTCTCCTCAGTACAGTATGTCCACCTTCCTCTGTGTCTCCTGGCAAATTCCCTGACTCTCAGATTCTTCCCCTTGTCCCAGTTCCTCTCTCTCCCTGGAAGTCCTACCTATTCTCTCCTGCCTAGCTATTGGCCATTCAGCTCTTTATTAAACCAATCAAAAGGTACCTTAGCAGAGACACATTTTCACAGTGTACAAAAAGATTAACCCACAACACATGTACATTTTTTTGGTAATGAAAATGGGACAAGGAACTATCATGACAAGAAGATAATAAATCATGACAGTGATACAGGCTGAGTATCCCTAATTGAGCTTCATTATAACATTCAAAATATTTCATATTTTTAAATGGTTTCAGATTTCCAGGTTAAGAATGTTCTGATAGTAAAATCTGTGCAAATGGTAGAAAATCTACAATGCTCCCAGACTTGGAATACTTCTGGTCCCAAGCTTTTCAGACAAGGGACAATTGGTCTGTATATGTTTACCCATAAGTTGTCCATAAAAACTATTGAAGTATAATTTCTGACCATTTGTGAAATANATCTGTGATACCTACACATATATTGTTTTTATTTACATCCCAAAAGAACATAAGACTCTTGAGTTCTGTGAGAATCAGACATGAATATACCTAATTTTAATTAGAAATGTTATGTTTCTGAAAAAGTGTATCGCCATACCAGAAATATTGCTATGAAACTAAAAGATGTATCATTGGAAGGAAAAGCAATTAGAAAGAAAAAGAAGGAGAGGTGATTTACTAACATACCTTTATGTACTGTTATCTGATCTGTTTTCCTGCTTAATAAGATAAAGAGTAAAGGAAGTGATACAAAGAAGGAAGGGCTTTTTGCATGGAATGCAGTTAAACTGTGTACTGTGGTAACCCCTGGAACAGACTTGATGTCATATTTTCTAGTTTTATGGTAAAAACATGTATTTTTTTGTTTCAAGACTTCAATATTTCTTTTAAAACAGTAGTTGATTTTCATAGCTTATTGACAACTGGTTTTTTAAAATCACAATTAGATTACTTTGGGTTTTTGCCATTTAAGATTAAATTGCTCACTCTTTATTATACAATAGACTGTGAAAACTGAACTGCTAATCTGTTAATGATTATAATAAATTAAAAACATATGAGAGTCGTCTCATCTCATCTACATTTGAGCTGGCAACTAGTTAGGTCCCTTATGTATAAACTGATTATGTTTTGATACCTGTGATTTTGAGGTCCTGCATCCTAGTTCATTCAGAAGACATGAAAGGTGCTACTGTGCTATTCTTTAAATGATAATTCTCCTCTCTTCTTCTGCTGTTGGCTGTGTTGCTTATGTTCTGGCAACTTGATGACAGTAATAATTTAAAATATGCTCCCAGCTGCATTCCTTCCCTCTACCATCTGGAGTTGGCCACGTTTGTAGCATAGCATATCATGTGCTCATCAGTGAAAGTAATCATTATTTTACCATTTCCTGAACCTATACAATGAAACAGTTGCCATGCTTTTCATTTCTTTTTAGGTCAGTGGAGATGGGACTATGTAATCCTTCTTCCAGAGAGTTTGTCTTTAAAAGCTCTGTAGAAGATTATGCTTGCTAATCCAAATGGAAAATATTGGTACTTTTTGGGTTAGCTAATTATACAATTATTCTCATCAGTTATAAGCTTGTTTACAATGTCCCTAACCTGGAACCATGATTTTTTCCATCACAAATACTCCCCAGAACTCCATACTGCTCTGGAAAAAGAAATGAATTTATTTCATCTAACATATCGTTCCCATCTGTTATTATGTCAAGAGTAAAACAGAAATTAATATTGAATCTTTTAATGAAAAAGACTGATAGTTCTATTAAGACATAATTAGAAACATTTCCATCTTCATAACATCCAAAATATCAGCAAAATTAGGGTAATAAAAAGAATCAGAAAAATTTTAATAATTCATGCTTTTGAACTTGACAAACTATAAATAAAACTTCAAGTACTAATATATTTTTCATTTTAGAATATGTTTCTAAAGCACTTCGTATAAAAATAATCCACTATACAAGTATTACGATGGGGAAAAATTTTAAATGATGTTTTAAAATAGGAGATTGGCTAGAGTAGGACAAGCCCTGAAATGGAAAGTTGGATATTTGAACATTGCATATGAAGACAATGGAAGTGAAGGAATGGAGGAATGGGAAAATCTTAAAGGTAAAGATACAGGATGAACATCAATACATGTAGGACAACTGTAAGAAATACTACATTAATTAAAACAAATATAGGAAAATCATGACAATAAATATACTCTACTATGATATCATTTGTTTTAGATTAGTTTCTTCCTTTTTATTGATAACTGGGGGGCCTCCAGTCAGCACCAGGATATGTAAAAAAAAAAAATTAATGAATGCAGTGAGGGCTTAGGAAAAATTCTTATCTATCTAAGGGTTAGACTTTTTCTATCTGAGGGGTAAATAAGGAAACACATTTTCTGATGGTAACTTTCTCTTTCACTTCATCTTGAAAAAAATCNTCTCTTTGAAAATTTCTCTTGCTCTCACTTATAAGTAGCTACTCATCTTTTCACCTCTGCTCCCTCAGTACACCCAGCTCTTTACACAGCAGCTCTCTGCATAGCTCAACACAGCCCCCTACATAGCTCTACCCAGCCCCCTCTCACAGCCAAACTCTGGACAATTATATGTTACATTTTCAGGGCCTGACCCATTCTCATAACACAAGATAAGTCACATAGTCTTTCTTAGGCTAGGGATGTCACACTGACTAGCCATTGAGTAACGCTTGGCCATGCACGTAGCTCTTTCCCAGGCAGAAAGTGTCATTGAAATTCAAGACTTAACAGTAACAGTTAGCTAAACCTTGAGTGGTAGGGAGTATGTGAAGAAAGTCCATTACTTCAGGGGGTTATGTCTACCAAAGTTGCTTCAAGTCTGACCTTGAATCAGCAATAAACACCTGGGAATTTGTCTTTGTGTTTCATCTCCAGGGGCAACCAGTTTGCTTTGAATTTGTTCTGAAGTCTAAAATTCGCTGTCTTTGTGATTGAGAATATTGTTACTTTCCTATGTCAGTCTGAATAATGAAAAATATCCTAGTATTATTTCTATTCATCAAAATTATACAGCTTAAACAAAATCATCTTCCTGACCATCCACAGCTATATGTGTGCCCAAAAGATGGAATATATACATGAGATAAACACACAAGCAGTGGGAAAACACCCATAGCAGTTCTTAGGGAAGAAATGAAGTGGCACATGAGAGAAATTACAGACACAGGCAACCAGTTTTCAGAGTCTATGGTCCTGTAGGCCTTGCTTGACAGGATTATCCTCATCAGAGAGTTATTCTTCTGGTGGGTCAACACCTGAATTATCAATTGCCATATGCTCTATACTCCCACGGCCTCCAGCATTTTTTTTATAATTAAAAAAGGATATACTTTTAAGATCAGAAGATAATATATCATTCAGACTTTAATGTGGTTTAAAACTGTTTATAAGGANTTTAGTCATTATTTATTTGTTCATTTGGTAAGGATTTGTAATCTGCTAGGTACCTCGCTGCATCAACTGAGAAGTTAGCAGTGAAGGATCAGTGAGCACATAGGGCTTTTGTTCTAGCAAATCATCATCTCAAGGTCTTTCCAAGCATGACTCTCCTGCTGCACCTACATCCTGTTGTCAACTTTTAAAAACATTTTTGTTAGTAATTTTAAGTATATTGAAAATTCTTCACTATATTTTGTAGTCATTTCCTTGTTTGCACATTCTGCCCACACACACAAAAAAAAATCCATAGGCATTTTTAACAATTCTCTCAACACACACACACACACACACACACACACACACACACACACACACACGCGCGCGCGCACGCGTATATATGTGTTAAAAAAAGTACTTGACACTATAATGTTATTTTAACTTAACTATTTAACTTGTACCTAGCAAAATCTTAAGCTTTTCCTAATGTTTATTTTGATAGCCTTGAAGTATTTTCTAAATGACTTTTTTTTTCCTTACTAGTAGTAAAAGACAAAAGTTGAGATGGGACATATTTTGTATAGTGCATGCACTATTTTAGCTGCTGCTCCACTCTGCACACCATCCCTCCCCTCCCCCCACCCCTCTCCTATGCATATTTTCTTAAGNCTTGTGTATTCTGAAGTCACTTAAAAGAATGACATCTTAGATATCTTTTATTTTATGACACCTCTCCAGACTGTCCTTTAGAGTGAAATATTTCTGTGTACTTCCATGGAATGGTGTGTTTTCTCTTTCTACCAGTGACACTTATGTGATATTGTATCTAGGTGTTTTTATTAGGCCATAAAAACAGGTCTCTCTGGTCTCTTCATCATTTGATCTCCAGTGCCTATCCTAGAGCTAATAATGTGTGATGAATAAATAATGTTTAAATGAGCGAGTAGCAAACTTCATTAACGTGAAATATACTGTACCAGCACACAGGCATTTAGTTTCTTAAAAGAATCATGGATGTAGAAACATGCCTTGTTAACTTTGAAAAAAATGAAGCCCCCTATTATCTTTTCTCTCATTGTTTTAATTTTTCCTCTCTTTTAGATATCATCAATCTTACAGAACAAGTGCAATGGGTCAAAGTCAATACAAACATGACTGGCTATTACATTGTTCACTATGCTGATGATGACTGGGCAGCTCTAATCAATCAATTAAAAAGAGATCCTTATGTTCTGAGTGACAAAGACCGAGCCAACCTCATCAATAACATCTTTGAACTTGCAGGGTAAAGTATGCTTGATTTACATTGTTATTGTCATTTTTAAAGATGTTATTGCAGTAAAGGACAATCCAGAAAATAGTTTGAAGTAACAAGTATATATTGACTATTATGTACAGTTTTAGAAGATTTGGAAAATCTAAGGTATGGTCATGGCTTTCAGAGATTTTATAATGTATTAGAAACATCAGCTATAAATACATTGAATAAATAGATAGTGTAAAACAGGATCAGCTTCTAGTTCCAAGAATAGATACCAACAAGCAGGATATATTTTATTCNGTAAAAATGTTATAGNAATTCAAGCTTCACATTATTTCATGAGAGATTCATCTTCAAGAAGTAGTTGGCTTCTGCCTAAAGCTAATTGCTAACCTATTGGTTGAATAGTATCTCTAATGACTGGAGCATCCTTATATGTGTGTGGCTTGCCCCACAACCACCATGTACATTATAGAAACCCAAAGCCAAGAATTGTAGTGGTCTTTTGTAAAGGTATCTTTTGAAAAGTTTACAAATTTAGATTGATTCTAGGTCTAGAAACACAAAGAATACTCATCATTATTACTTCTTATTTTTGGCTTGTGTTTTAAATATGAAATAGCCTTGTTATGTCCTTTCAGCCATTAACTATAACTTCTACAAACTGCCTAGTGTGTTTGTTTGTTTGAGACAAAAGTATCATTGTGTAGCCTTGACTGGCCTGGAACTGGCTATGTTGACCAGGTTGGCTTCAGTCTCACAGAGATCCACCTCTCTTTCTCTTGAATATTAGGATTAAAGAAATGCAGCACCCCACCCAGCCTAACTGCTTAGTTTTTAAAAGGTACTCATTGTAAACTCACAATGGATCTTGTCTTAACAAATGTGGCAGACTGATTACAGCAAGAAATAAAATTTGTCTGTTTTCTGATTCAGATATTCTGAATCAGATATGGATTCAGATAGGGAGTATGCCTCTCCCAATCATGTGGTAAATAGAAGTAATTAGTAAATAAAATCAGTAGTAGTCATCTTTTCCAAGGCAGCATGATGCTTTTACTGAGTCAATGCAAATAATAGATTACTTCTGGATCCCAAAATGAGCTGTTGTATATCTTTATGTTAAAATACATCTTTACCTGTGAGCCACTTAAATATAATTACGTGAGTCTAACTTTGCTTAACGTTACTGTAAACTTGTTTCTTGTCTGCAGAATTCACTGGCTCACTATAAAGTATCCCTCCATGTATATAATGTTATGTGTGTGTCTGCAAATTTACACTTCCTATTCATTTATTCTTTAGCCTTGGCAAAGTGCCTCTTCGGATGGCATTTGATTTGATTGATTATCTTAGAAATGAGACCCACACTGCACCCATCACTGAAGCCCTGTTCCAGACGGGCCTCATCTATAACCTCCTGGAAAAACTGGGACACATGGACTTGGCCTCAAGATTGGTAGTAAGTCTTCCTTTTTTCATTTTCACTTATGGCCTACTTTTAATGCTGCTATTCACAATTCTATTCAGCTCTTTTTTCTTTATTTTTTGAATGTAAAAACATTTGATGTACAACTGCAGAAGAAATAATATACAGATATCTTGAACATAAATACAGGTTATAATTCAAAAGTCCAAAGTTATTTGAAACTGGAAAATATTTTCTCTGTAGAAAATAGTAAAAATGATAATATTTNCCAATAAGCCCTTTTAAGCCAAATAATAGCTGAATTATATATATAAATATTGATTAGATTCTGAGATACAGAAGAAACCTATCTTCATTTGTTCAGAGAGCTATGTTTTACTTAAGTTGTGTAAGTGAGATTCCTATTCATCTTCCCCCTCACTGATTGATTTATGGCAGACATATTTCTATAGGCTAATCTATAATCTAAAAAGATTTTAGCCTCCCTTCCTAAAAGTACAGCCAGTATATCCTTTCATCAGTTTGATATGGTACAAATTCTTATCCTAATAGTGAAATGTTTCACTAAAGCATGCCCAGTGATTTGGTAAAACCAAAACTTATTTTATGCTACAGTCATCCTAGGGTCCTNCCTGCTAGGTAGCCTCCCTGGATCTGTGGGTTGCAGTCTGATTGTCCTTTGCTTTACATCTAGTATCCACTTATGAGTGAGTACATACCATGTTTGTCCTTCTGAGTCTGGGTTACCTCACTCAGGATGATATTTTCTAGTTCCATCCATTTGCCTGCAAATTTCATATGGTCATTGTTTTTCTCTGCTGAGTAGTACTCCATTGTGTGTATATACCACATTTTCTTAATCCACTCTTCAGTTGACGGGCATCTAGGTTGTTTCCAGGTTCTGGCTATTACAAATAATGCTGCTATGAACATAGTTGAGCATGTATCTTTGTGGTATGATTGAGCATTCCTTGGGTATATACCCAAGAGTGGTATCACTGGGTCTTGAGGNAGATTNATTCCCAATTTTCTGAGAAACCNCCATACTGATTTCCACAGTGGTTGTACAAGTTTGCACTCCCACCAACAGTGGAGGAGTGTTCCCCTTGCTCCACATCCTCTCCAGCATAGACTGTCCTCAGTGTTTTTGATCATAGCCATTCTGGCAGGTGTAAGGTGGTATCTCAGAGTCGTTTTGATTTGCATTTCTCTCTTAGCATGCCTTAAAAAAAAACAGTTATATTCCAGTTTCTTCATTTTGCTGGTTGTAAAAATCTCCACTCTGGTTCAAAATGTCAATACTTACCATGAAGAGTTGGTGAAGCTTTTATATGAAATAGTAATGTTTGAATATCCAAATACAGACATTTGACACTATCAAATGGATCCATCTAAAAGGAAATTGTCCCTGGGAACCCTCTTTTGTTTTTATACAACATTAAAATAAGGTGTTTTAGAAAATAGATATCCTATTAATTTGCTAGTGGTCTTTATAAAATGCAGTATGTTTGTACTGAAAATAACCTGCTTAGGAGTTGTTGCTGACTACTCTCCCATGAGTAATGATGCTGGTAGGTAGCAGTGGCTGTATAAGCTCTAAAGGAGTCTTAGACTTAGTAATAGATTTCACCTTAAAACCAGTCACCTAATCTTCAGCTGTGACTTTGATTCTTCAACAATAACTAAGGTAATATATTAGTTCCCTAGGATTGTCTTAATGTATTACTACAAACTTGATGTACAGAAATAGCGGGAATTTATTTAAGCCCCTAGAGGCTAGAAGTCAAGGTGTTGGCAGGGTAGAATATCTTGTAAAGGATAATCTACTTACTACCTGCCTTTCCCTTAGCTTTAAGTGAATGCTAGCAATCCTTGTCATTCCTTGCTTAAATCCATGTCACTCTTGTCCTATCTCTGTTGACCAGGCACCATACTATGTTTCTGTGCCCCAGTTTGCCAGTTGTCATAGATATACCACCCCTGAGGTTAGAGCCCATAGTAACCCTGTATAGCTTCATTTTCACTTGGTTATAGCTACAGAGACACTGTTCCCAATTAAGGTTATGTGAATTGGGGGAAGGTACACTACTCAACGTAGTAGCAGACAAAACTAGTGCACATCACTCATTTTTACCACTCTTTTTTTTTTATTAAAAAGATCTTCCACTTCTTTTACATACCAACCTCNGATCCCCCTCTGTAAGACGAACTTCTAACCAGTCTTATTAATAAACACACAGAACAAGAAATAGGGGTGAAAATCTGACAGAGATCAGAGGAATTAGGAGTAAGCCACCACTAGCCTCACCTCACCAACACTGCCGCTACTTCCAAGGAGCGAAGCGAAGAGCAGAGAGAAGAGAGC
>LZPO01077697.1:0-14441 GCA_001675575.1 Neotoma lepida
TCTCACTTTCTGCTCTGGATGTTGCTATGCTCTTCTGGACTCTCTCTATCTGGAACCATAATCCAAAGCGAAGTCCTCTTTTATAAGTTGCTTTTGTTCATGGTATTTTATCACAGTAACAAAAAGTAACTAATACAGAGGTAATTAAGATGAGAAGCNGTNAGGAAGGTATGTCCCTCATGNTGCAATCAGTGGCCTTACAAAGTGAGGAGGAAACTTGAGAGCAGGCAGCATGCTCTTCTTGCCATGTGGTTCCCCTGCCTTGTCATGACCCAGCATGATGGTCCTCCTTAAAAAAAAAGCAGATGCCATCCCATGCCATGCTATGCCATGATCTTGGACTTCCAGAACCATGAACTAAACAAACCTCTTAACTTTATAACTTCCCTAGTTGGCGGCATTNGATTATAGCAACAGGAAATGGACTAACATGAGACATTACCCTGTAATTCCCACTTTATCAGCATAGGCACAGGNTTCATGTTTANTTCTATTTTGTACTCTGGTATCCCTCCTAAGATACTGTCACAAACTATGTAGCTGAAGATATAAATATATTTATTCCTGGTTTACATACCAAAGTCTGAACTCAAGATGTTACATGCCCTCTGGAGGCCTAGGTATGAGTTTACCCTGGCTTCATTCGGCTTCTACTGGGCTGTGGCTCTGTCCTTCTACTCTCTTCCCCATGACCTGTTTTCCCCTCCNCTGTGTGTAGTCNNGTCCAACTGTGGCTCTTTGTTTTCACAACCCATTGAGATAACACAAGATGATCTCCCATCTCAAAACTTTTAACTTTATGACATCTGTGAGGACCTATGCCCCCACAACATCCACTGGTCAGGGATTAGAAAGTAGACAACTTTGGAAGGGATCATTATCCTGCCTATTTTTCGGAGAGGAAGTTGCAATGGTCTTGGAAGATTGCTTAGGGGAGTAGGGAGTTCTTAGGTGCTCCTAAGAGTCTGTGTTGATTGACAGAAAGCTGAATAGAAAANCACTGCAGGTCAGGGCATTTGGCTGACTTTGGAGGCAACACATTCCTCCTTGTTGGAAGTGGGGTCTATGGGTTATGGATAACCAGAAAGTCAGAAATCATTCTGAGGGTTCCTGGGCTGGTGAGCTCTCACCATAGCCTCTGAACTCTAGTGTCTGTTCCCCTGTGCTCTTCCACTTACAGTGAAAGGCTTGAAGGTCACAGATACAATAGTTCATCAANGTCAGAAATATCTCATCTAATCAGGAACAGGGTTTGATTAAAACAATGTGTTTGGGAATCCGGGTTTTAGAGGACAGTTGGTGGAATACTGGAGGAATTTCTCCTCCCACTATGGACAAGCCCAAGACCTTAGGGTCTTTTCCAATCCAGCTTACGTGCAGACATCTGGATCTCCTTGGGGTCTAGTATGCCAGATGAGGATTGCCAGAGAAAATGAAACAGAAAGCTTTGTAATTTTTATGCTCTTCCAGATCCTAGTGGCCTCTTTTCACTGAGTTCTTATATTCCTTTACATCTGGAACACAATGGTGGAGATTTTTTTTTAACTTAAATGTTTGTGTCATTTGACACAATGGGCATATATTAAGAATATGAATATATATATATATAAATGAATGAGTATATATTACTACTTCAAGTAATATGAATCCTTGGTCTTAAATTTCCTTTCTCAGTCCCACAATAAATTATTGATCACCATAATAAATATTTGTATTTTAAAAAGTATATATAGGACCTTAGAAACATNGTGGAAGAAGACTAAGCAAAGTATCAAACCATTTCACACCAAACCAAACAAAACCTTAGTCTCTCCACATATCAGTGCATCTCCTATGGTACGGAGTGGCTCTCACCTCTTTTGTATAAAGCAGACAGTGTGTGCTGAAGTTTCTGGACCTAGCTTTTGCCTGGCAGCTTGGGCTTGCCTTTGCGGAGAGCTTTGGGTCTGCTTATTACTTGCAGGGAAGACTGCTCGGGTGCTTTCTTGTATTAATATCTTCTGTTGGCAGGAGAGAGGGGGAGAGGATGCTGGTTGTATTCACTTAAGCTTGTTGATGTCCTCCTTGTGCATTTAGCTGCAAGTCTATTTTAAAGGAAGAGAATGAATTTACTCTGCTGAATAATGCAAAGAAGAAAGATAACTACTTTTAAAAACAAACAAAAATATTATTTAATAAAGTTCAACACCCAATGAAATTAGGCTGTCCATGAAACCTCATACACTCCTGATTTTGTTTCCTTATTGACGTTTTGTTGAACTATAAAACTCTTGACTATAAGAAATACAATAAGCCAGCTGCTCATGAACGTAGAAGAACTTTGCATTTCTAGTTACGGTTTTCTTTATTTGACCAGTGTTTCCTCATACAAGGTAAAGGAATTATAGCCCGTGAGCCTTCTTTCCTCTAATCCTCCTACTCAGCTAAGGGATATGAACAGTTTGAAACAATTCCCCACATATTATATTTTGGTAAATATTTAAAACATGCCTATGTGTTTACACACACACACACACACACACACACACACACACACACACATACACAACTTGTAAGAACACACATGTATTTAATTCAAAGTAATCATTTTTGATCAAACAAGCTTTATCAGAATATAATTGTCTGGATGCTGAGAAATAAAAGAAACATAAACCACAGCTGTCACATACCAAGGGATATTTTCAAAGAAAAGTCCCAAGATCAGAAATAACTTTAGTTTGACAAATATGTGAGAAGAAAATATTTTACACAGAAATCACTTGAAGAAGCCCCCTTGCCTCAGCGGTCTCCAAGTGGATCCTCAGAGTGATGAAGGGTAGAATCTGGAAAAGCTGCAAAGGACATAGGGTAGACTAAGAATGAGATGAATACCTCTAATTGTTAGTCACAATTCATTCATTCTTAACTCAGGGAGCCTAGATGCAGTCAGTCTCCAAGGACTCATGTGCNATCATTGGTCTCCAGAGGAACAGTGTGAAGTAGCCGGATCTTTAAGAAGTGGCACCTAGCAGGGGTCTTTAGGTCAGTTAGGGATGTATCTAGAGTCTCTGCCTGCTTGTTAGATATGATCCTGCATACGCTTTGCCCACTGTGATACCATCTGCTATTAGGGCCCTACCAGAGCTAGACAAGCCCTGGCAACAAGTCCTTGAAGATTCAGAACTACCAAACAAATAAGCTTCTTTAAAAAAATACCTGCTGCAGGTATTTTGCTATAGTAACAAAGGACTAACTAAGACAAAATGGTGATGTTGAACTCCCTGAGCATCGCTAAAGAAGCATGCAGTCAGGACTGGCTGAAACCAGGTTTGCTTCATCAGTGAAGTTTATGGAAAGCTCCATGTGAATTATAGACTTACAGAAGAGAACATTTTTAAAATAGTGAAAAGTATTCTATGAAAAGAAGACCAGCGTTTCTCTGAACTGTATCTGCTTTCTAAGAAAGATGTCTTGGCAGACTCCAAGTGGACATATGTGGAATAAAGAGCCACATGGAATATAGGGATTTGTAAACTGTATTAATTAGCCTTTCTATNCCAAGGCTTCAACTGAGCNGATCTGGGCACAATATGGGTACTGAAACAATTGGTAAAATAAAGAGAAGGGGCTAAATGTGGGAATAAAAGAGAAACTTTANTAGGGGTCTGGCCTGCAAGATTGAAGAGTCTGAACTTCCTGGTGCAAATTGTTGCATTCTTTGTGGNCAGATTATNGAATAATTCTCTAAGGTTCATTGGCAGATGGATAATGGGTTCCTGAGAAATCTGAAATTCAAAAGTTGAACTGGAGGCTGTGGGCAAACAAGCAAAAGTCTCTTAGGAGGGCTAATACCAAGAGCAGCAGTAGAAGTCAAACAACTCACAGCACCAACGGAGTCCTTGCTTCTTACCCACCTGCCTTCCTCCGTCCTTCCTCCTCTCTGGCCTTCCTCCTTCNAGTATTTACCCAGNCCTTACCAGCAGACACCAGGAGCCCAACTGAACAGAAGCAGGACTCTGTCTTGAAAGGTGCCTTGTTAAAAACAACNTCACTGTTTATTTTGACTTTCGAGTCAAGTTATATGAAAAAAATATGGAGAAGATCATTTTGATCTAGATCTTACTATTAATAAATTAGAAACNAAATCATGCTGCACATGCTGTACTAGATGAATCTGCTCTATTAAAACATTTCTCACACGGCACGATTNATCCTGAAAACTGTGGGTGTATCTGATTCTGAGAAAAAACATGTTTCTTTTGATTGTCATAGTAAATTCATCAGAGTTCTCTTTAACTCCCTGTGCTTTTGCACCAGCCCTGGCATTCCTCAGTTTCTTCTGAGTTTATTGTATTGCAATTTTCTGTGCTCTGTCAATCCCAAGTACGCAAAAACAGAATATTTGGCATATCACTATTCAAAGAAAACAGCTGTGTGTGTATGTGTGTATATGTATGTAAATTACCCTTGAGTAATTACTCTGTAATGTGTCTGTGGCCCATGCCACCATAGTGAATGTCTCATGGTTGAGATGATGTCTATTGCTATCTCATGCCCACACAGAAATGATCTTAGACAAATAATCACAACAAATTCTTTACAGTTTCCCAAGGTCATATTGTCTTAGTGCTTACATGCACTTTAGGAATAGACCTCTGCAGATTTTGAATCACTCCCTTACTTCTCTTCTGGAGTACTTGGTCTGTCACAGCTTTTTTCTTTAATGTAATTTACAATATACTGACAAGATATCAATGGCTTTATGCCATGAAGGTTATGATTCTCTTACATACTAACACATTTGGTCACACACAGTGGGTTTTTCTGACTGGTTTCTCAGCAACTAATGTGTGATTACCATACACACTGTGAATATTCTAAACGAACTGTGGTTCACATTGGCAGAGAGAAGGGAATGATGGGGTAAGATGATCTGAAATTGCATTGTGCTACTTAGAAGAGCACATGATTTCAATCTAGCAGATTGTTCCATTTAATATTTTTAGGCATCAAGATTAGGTGACCATTAGTAATGAAATCCTGGAAAGTGAATTATTGGGGAAAGTGATTATGGTATAATAAAGTAAATATTTCTGCAAGTCTAATGTATATTTACATTTAATTGTAGGAAACAATGTATGAACTAGTTGTGTGTAAGAATACACACAAATATTCAGGAAAACTACAAACTTAGGCAGTTTGGAAGTTGCTGTTTCCTATAACTTACTAAAGGATACAGGCACTTACGTTCAAGCCCAAAGACCCGAATTCAATCACTGGGACCCACATAGTGGAAGGAGAATCTGACTTCTGTAGGTTGTCTTCTGATCGCTACACATGAAGCATAACACACACAGACATTCACACACACACACACACACACATGCATGTGTGCATACACACATGTACCTTATAATTTCAAAATGAATTTTTGAATGTTCAACTGTTTTCAAAAGGAAGTGTCACTCCTTACCACCTCTGGACCACTCGTGACAAAACATTTTTAAAATAACTTTTACCACAATGTNAATATGGCAGACACTATCATGAAAACACAAAGTATCACTTCATAACTGGGGTGAGTACTGCTCTATCACCAGAAAGGTTGATATACGACAGGAAGGGATTTTTATCTTCATTAATGTTTAGCTGGCCTTTCTGTCACTGGACACGTCCTTATAGAAGACATTTTGGCAAGTTCAAGTTGTACCTTTATGAGAATCAACAGGATGGATGAGTCCAGGGACAAGCCGGACTTTAAGGAAGCTAGCTTAGCTCCTGACTGCACTCTGATTGCTAGATGTCCCTTGTTTCCTTCCTATTCCTTCCNTTTCCTTGTCTGTTTTGATATGATAACTCCCAGCTTTCTCTGACATGGCCATTTCTGGTCCATGTGTTTCTTCCCTGGATCAACACTGGTCTTAGATACCCTCTCTAGGAATGGATCTCACTAAAATGATGTGTGTGGTAATCATCACTTCTTAAGGGCTTCTATGGATGCATAGCTACTCATAGTATCTTCCTAGTAAACTAGAGAACACCATTAACAACTCATTTGTGAAAGAGAAGATAAGGAAGCTCGCTAAAATTAACACAGCCAGGGAGCTGCAGATCTGTCATTCCAACTGTGTCAGCCTCCAAAGACCTTGCTCCATCAAAATGGTTATGAGAGACTTCGAGTGGTGGTGGGATTTAGATATCATGTCACAATTAACACACTGTAGCTGCTAACATCTAAAAAACTGTTTCAGTTAAGAATGAAAGAAGTTGATGGAGTCTTGGGAAGAACGAAGGGTAATTTTGGGGTTGTGGAATCTTGAATATGTTTGTTTGCTGAGGAGAAAGCAGAAGTAGAGAAG
Organism: Neotoma lepida; assembly: GCA_001675575.1. Classification (NCBI taxonomy): domain Eukaryota; kingdom Metazoa; phylum Chordata; class Mammalia; order Rodentia; family Cricetidae; genus Neotoma; species Neotoma lepida. The sequence goes on from LZPO01077697.1 coordinate 6,339, forward strand.
TGGTAGAGAATCTAGGATAGAGATGGGATGCTGATGACGGAGGGCTCCAAGAAAGCAGACATGGATCTAGGAGGACTCAGACCTTTGCTGAGGCATTCTTGACTGGCATTCCCCATAACATGGCATGTTTGCCTGACTGCATCCCTACTGTTCCTCTTAGAGCTTAAGACAAACCATCCAGTCTCTGAACACAACATGGGATTTGCCATATATTATTGACCATGAAGCCTCTGTTAACCCCTTGAAGTCTGAATCTCTATACAACCGTATAGTTACAGAAAATTTCATGGGAACAATCATCATAAGACCCTTTGAAAATTATATGAAGTAATATGTATAACTGAACTAAAATTCATCTTTTAGTAAAAAAGAATACATTTCTTAGATACTATGTCTTGTTCTGAAGGGACTACGTGGAATTGGTTAATTCTACCTGATAATTCCATAGAAATCTACTCTCTGGGACATAGGAACTGCCCTTCTCATGATCATTCTCCTCATGATTCCAAATACACTGCTAAAGTAATAGTGCATTCTCTGCTATAAATATGTGCTTCTGCATCTTCTAGAAGGTTCTTTCCTGTAGGAATTTTTCCATCTGGAAGATCCAGCAGTGACTGATCCCAGTTAAAACAGCGTTTTAACAAGCTGGAGCCTCTGCACAGAGAAGTAGGTTTATGTTTCCAATGACTGTCCTAAAGTAGTTATGGAGGTCAGCACTGATCAATAAATCATTCTGATCACATGCGTCTTCTCCAGGGACCCATTAGCTGGTGATGATGACTTAGTCTTCTCTCATCAGCTTCCTTAGACAAGAAGTCCTGGGGCCTTCTATTTCAAACCATTATTGAACCGCTGTACCCCTTCTACCTCCTGAGGTAGATAGATGGAGCTTCAGAGTTTGTTGTACAGAGATTTCTATGACATATCATCAGCTACCCAGTGGCCGAGTGGCATCTATGATGCCCACTCCCTTTAATAAAGAAAAGGAGAAAATGCCTGATACTCTCTTGGGGTGTCTGCTTTTTCTTACTCTCAAGTAAGACAGAGAGATACCTTCTGAAATAGCTGGTTCATTTAATTCCTTCCAGCAACATACCATGACAGTGATGGCCTTTTCTGAAAGTCCCACACACTTAACTACATGATTGCTGTAAGGGCTTTGGATAGCAAACATCTGAAAGTCACTGTTCCCATATTATGACAGAAAAAAATAAATGAAGGACTATGGTATAAGACTATGGATAACCCTCTCAAAATAGAGTAGAGACATCTATGTAAGCTGTTATTCTCCCTATGCCTTTTTGCTGGTAAGATCATCAGGAAGGAAAATAAATGGAACCCTTCTTTAGTAGCCAAAATGCACGATAGAGAGGTGGCCTATGGCCTATACTGCTTATTTTCATGTAATACTTGTTGCTACCATGAATTTTAGTTGGGTAAGGTTAAATCTGAAATTGAAGTCCAAACCACCAGAAATTTGCCTATCGCCGGATGCTTAGAATCATTTAAAAATCTAATCATCCACATCTGATTAATTTTCCTGGATGACTTCCTGATTCAATCAAGGCCAACACGAGCACCAGTGCCCCGGCTGGCTTTGTGAGACTAAATACAGAAGGAGATTGTGTTATCAAACTGTCAGAAGCACCGGGATCTTAAGACGTTGCCTCTCTTCCTGTCACTGGAGAGAGATATGAGGTGTCGCAGTCGTCTCAAATTCTCTCCTTTCTAATCATGTAGTTTCCCAGAGATGTTGTCAGGACTGCACCCCCCCCCAATAGATTAGGTGGACAAAATACAGGAGTGTGAGTCCAAGAAATCTGGAACTCTTTCCCTGGCTGGGTTCACTCCGATCCCAAGGTCAAATTACTTCTGAGGCCCCTCAGCTCTACTCCCATTCTCTGTCCTTTGGATCCTGTAGCTGCTCACTGCCAAAGAGACATGCTCAGAGCACTTTAATTTCAGTGTGTGATTCTATGTCTATTTTTCAGCTATTTGCTGCAACATTCTGGGGAAGTATGGTTTAAATTTCCTACAATCCAAATCATTTTCTAGTTTACTTATAAGTGATTCTGAAACAGTTGGTCCCTGGAAATCTGACAACTTGATAAAATGTATCTTTCAAATCAACCCTGTGCTGCCTTTATATATAGCTAAATCATCCAAATCCAGGGTGCTGAACTAAGAAAGAGAGAACTTCTTTCTGTGGCTGTCTGTCACTGCGAGTAAGAAAACACACAGTTATGCCTGTGTGTGCTCACTGAAGTGTGGTCTCTTGGGAAAGAAATAAGCATTGGCTTTTGGCAGGTTTATCTGCTTTTAGCCAATAAGAAATAGTTGCTTCAGTGATGTGCATTGAACAAGGGTGGTTTGGGAAGACTTAGTGTCAAAACCAGAGGCCAATATAACGTTGATGGAGAAAAGAATTCATATATATTATATATTATGATGAAAATTAGAGAGTTGAAGAGCAATTCTGAGCATTCAACACCAACAATGGCAGTTTATATTGCTTTAAAAAATAGAATGATCTGTATTTGATCTGATGTAGCTTCTTTTTTTCATGACACCAAGCTGAGGTTGATGTGACAGAACTAGTACCTTCCTCGTGTCAATCAAAGCTCCCAGAAACCTCAACCTCACTGATTTTTCTGCAGTGTGGTCACATTGCATTGTTTAGAGAAAACACAGTGGTCAAGAGCATAAAGAAAATATGGATTCATTTCAAAATATGTACAAAATATTCATTTCAAAAAGAGCTTTGATGAATTTCTTTTAGGGTAAATCAGTGAAAATCAGTGTGGCCTCAAATTATGCCTGTACTTGACAGTATAATTAGAGGATTAATTAAAAAGATGAGTACAGTGATTAAGTCAGTAAGTGTTTAGATATGAATAGGTCAAATAGTGCTACTTGCAACACCATTTATTCAGTTATTTCTCCTCCACTCCTTTGTGAAGTTTGTTTTCACTGAAAGCAGTCCGCAGTTGAGTCCCTTATCCTCACAAGAGCTTGCAGTACCATGAAGAGTCATGGAGGTTCTCACCTTATTACTTTAGACAGTTTGCTGGGAAGCCAAGAGACCACACAGGAATCCTTGCACTGATAAATAGAAACAAATGTAATATGCTCTGTGATATATAATGTTCACAAGAATGTGGGAAGCACATATAAGCACGATTACTGTCTGTTATAAATCTGGGTATTCCATGTTGATTATAGCTGTAAGAAATAAATTGGTTTTTTTAAGTTTTGATAGTGTCTGAGCACACAATGAATTCTGTGCACTATTTGTGAACTTTTTAATCAATAATTTTGAGAATAGAAACAATAATCCTGGGAGGTTGTTAAAATCAAGCCTGTGTTTTCTACTGTTCCACATTGCCCCAGTATGACCAGCTCTTAGCCTTGTGGTTATGCTGGCGTGAGACAGTGATTACAATGTGGGCTCTGAAGGAAGGTGAGCTTGGCTTTTCTTCCTGATTCTACTTTGTTTTAACACATTGGCACATAAACGCTCTTGAATCCAGGATAATAATATCTACATAAAGTTCTCAGAGAATCAAGTGAGCCAAAATGCACAAAGCTTTTTGCTTAGCTGTGGGCAAAGGAAATCCTCAGTTAACAGCTTTGTCACTGTCTTGTGCTCTGTGAGGCCCTAAGGACAGGCTATGACTATGTCATGTCTTCTCTAAAGTACTCTCACATTGCTAAGAGCTGATGCATTTTATTGAAGTTACAGCCATGGCTAGAGTTGTCTTCAAGAGTCGATGACCCTGAGTGAAATATGAATTGATGAGCTGATGCTTTTCTTTGTGTGGAGGCCCTGCGGATGAGGGCGGGACCTCCCGGCCAAGTGGAAAAGATGACAGCTGGCAAAGAGAATGCTTCTGCTGTGATGGTGTGATTGGCTTGCTGTGAAACTAGGGAGAAAAGGAGTGTGGAGAGCTGGATGTGTTCTAGAGAGAGCACAGAATTCAGAAATGAGAAAATAATCACATGTGCTCGGCACAAATGATGCTTCTATGCTCGTCCACGCTTTAGATTGCAGGGCAGTTGGATGTGAGTAGGAGAGATGTACCTGTGAGGTCAATGACCTGAGAACACAGGTTTTCCTGTCTTTCCCAAAGAAGAACTGCATCTGAAGACAAGTGCTAGATGCTGATGTCCTGAGGGAGCAATGCTGTGCAGTGAGATGACGCAGCCCCTACCCTATAAGCAGAGCAAGGCCAGGCTGAAGAAAAGTGTCTTTAGGCTTCACTGTAGGAAGCTGAGCAACTTTTGGAAAAAAATGATAATTCAAAACCAACATTTCTCTTGTTGTTATTATTGATTAACTTTTAATTCGATACTAAAAATTTTTTTCAGTGTTAAGGGCAACTTTCTGTGGTAGTAACAGCTGAGACGTGAGATTGAAAGGACTTTAATAATCTTTTTTTCTCTATAGCCTTAATGTCTTGCCTTCTAAAGTTCTATGAAAATATGAAAAAAATTTTCATTTTGAGGACAAGGCAGAGGAGAATGAGAAGATGGTTTTCTGAAGGTCATTCTGGAAGAGTATACTTCCCACTTACAGAAGTTTAATCTGCGAACTGTAAGCTTGGAAGTTGTGAATATTTCAGACAGCCTTTGCTAGTAAATAGACATCAAATACATTTCCTAGTATTTGTGATCTGTGCTTTCCTGATGACTGACTCAGAGGATTTGATACAACTTTGTGTTCTAGCAGAAGATAAATGAAGGGTAAGTCCCTAACTTACCATATGTATTATAATTCAGTGATTTTAGTTATTTGTCCCTTAAAGCTTCTGAAAAGAAGATGGATTTGATAGGAAAATTCTAAAAGCAAAACTATGATTTAATTTTTCATGTGAAAACAACAATGTGACAGACATGAGTCTACTATATTGAGCAGTATGATCCTACAAATAGTACTTCAAGACTCAAGATTTATTTGAATAAGTTCTCCTCCTTATGTTCAAAATACCTTGTCCTTCCTGATTTGATAGGTCACATTAATTGTCATGTCAAATTGCTATTATATATTGTTCAAAAATCCCAATCAAATAGATATTGTGGTCAATGAGGACAATGATCTAAGAAAATATCCACAGCACCCTCAATTTATCAAATAAAACCCAGACTGTGTGTTTCTTGACCAACACAGGCATGTGAGGCAATTAATGAAGGAATAAATTCTGTGATTAGTGAATTATGATATATATGGTATATAGTTTATAAAACACCATCCTAATGACAGATCTCAACTGGATCNTTGAGTAAGCTGAATGATCATAAAATAGTGAAAGTTCATTGACTTCTGATATGTCCTATTGCCCACCAGGTATCTTGCAATATCATGTGTGATTTTATGCTTTTAGCCTCACCTGTAACCTTTATTACATCTATATAGTCAATGTCTGGCACCGTGTTTCAGATGAACTGAAAAAGTATAAAAAAGGATATTGCCAAACTGTATATTATAAAATGCAATGCTTTTATAGTTGCTCAATTACTCAGAATGGAGCAAAGGGTTTAAGAGGTGCTGCTTAAAAAATAATGGGCAACTTCCAAGTGGGTTTTACAAACTAGTTGTTTATCCATGGAAGATTAGCCTTGAAATTTCATACTTGTATAGCTGGAAGATATCTTCAAGGCAATCTAATGCATCCTGTTTAAACGATGTTGAAAGATGGGCAGTCTGTACAAAAAAGCTATACAGNCACACTTAAGACTGTGCAAGATCATCCTGGAAGATCCAGGACCAAATCTGATTTTCATGATCCTCACCCAGTGTTCACCCATCTTCTTTGATTACCTCCTGGAGAAAGAGAAGCTTTGAAAAGCTATGTAGACGTAGAACATATAGGTACAGGCGACTCTACCAGATGCCCAAGTAGTACTTTTATGTTATCTGGCCAGACAGGATCAGGATAACAGCTTTCTTCATCATCAAAACTTCATCAAGACTAACATTTTCAAAGCTTTCTTTTGTGTCTACCTCGGATAAAATTGGCTTTCTCATTGCAGTACCAGCAGGTACATCCTTAGAACTTCTTTCTATTTACTATAATCTGTGAATATTGTGTTTTACAGCTTGTAAATTAGATATAGAATTGAATACTGAGGCGGAGCACAGAGTGTGAAAGTGTTCAATTCCAGCGGGGGAACCAGAGAGTGGTTAAGGCCTGGTGCATATAATGTTAATATTACATTAAATACTATGTTATTGCATGAGATGCTTATTGTTAATGTCTGTGGGGAGGATCCGTTCCAAAGATTTCAATTTCAATAAACAGATTACACAGTTCCACCATATGCAATTAGGGAGGTGGTAATGAAATGGTTATAAAGTCTCCAGTGGGCCTGCCATCTTTTTTTAATTTTGTAAATAACATCAGAAGCGTTCTAGAGGGAAGTGCTTATGCATTTATTTATTATTGATTTTTTTAAAAATACATTTAACATTACTAGTTATTGCAAATCCTGTCTCTGTGAGTTAAAGAAGATAGGCTGTTTCTAGATTATTAAATGCAGAATGTATAGGGAATTGCGAAGTGGAATCCTTCATATAAATATATTAAATATTTATAAACAATGATTGCAAGAAATTAATCTACAGCTACATTTACTTGGCAAATAAAATGTTTTCAAGGTTTTGACCTTTTGTGGCACACAAGGCATGTTTTACATCTGTCCCTTTAGCAAATGGTTTAGAGANCCACATGTGAGTCTCTGACTGCTAAAATCAGCCACAACTGCAGGAGCTTCCGCTGGTTTATATGTATACNCCTCCAAATGGAACTAATCATTAGAGGGTCATTGCAGCAAGCTGACAATCTTCTGAGGAACCTCTAAATTGTTAACCGTGATTTGTTCAGGTACCTATAAAACAGTAAAATGTTTGCAAAAATTCGCGATGCCAGCCATTCATGCCAGGGTCCATGCAAGGTAAGGAGCTGATTATCTGGATTTCATTCTTCCAAACATTAGCAGCCTGCATCATTTGTGTTGGTTTCTGTGAAAATAGAATAATACATTCTTCCCAGGATCTTACAGAAATAAAAGACATAGTACACACCAATCACAGACAAGGGAATTGTTCACAGTGCTCAAAGATTACTTAGGAATTTCCAAACAGCATTCTTTATCCACTCAAAATTCGAGAATGAATTACTAAGCATCGTGTTTGGTAGGACAGAAGACACAATAGTAATAGTAAATAACAGTTCTCAAGTTTCAAGCATTTTATCTAATATCTAGACATAATTAGGGGCTATGAAGGTTAATTGTTTAAGACCAGATCGAACTACAATAGTACAGGCTAGCTTCAAAGTTTGAATTGTCTTCACTCATGCTTCAGAATATTGGGACCACAGGCATGCACCATCAAGCCTAGCTATGACTGGAAACCATGAAGGTTTAAATACTGTACTACTCAGTAAGATAATACCGACTTAGATATGGTATAACTGCTTTCCAGAGTCAGAACCAACAACACAAAGAAACAATGGATGAAGGGAGATTTACTAGGGAAACTGTCTCATGAATTTTAGCAGCTGAGCTATCCCATCTTAGGCTTCCTACAAGCTGGAGAACCAAGAAAGCCAGTAGCATAGTTCAGTCCAACTCCAAAGGCCTCAGAACCTGAGATCTTGTTGGTATAACTCAGTTTAATAGCAAATGGTCTGAAAATTTTAAATGTTGCCCTGGTCAAGTCCTAAGGCCAAAGACCAGAGAAGCAGGAGTCCACATAGTCACAAGAGAAGATGAGTGTCCCACTTCCAGACCTGAGGATGAGATGGAGAAATTAGCCTTGTAGTTTTGTTCTATTCTAGATCACTATGACTGAGAGTGGATCTCCCTTAGTCCACAGATTCAAGTGTCAGTCTCTTCTAGAAACACACCCATAGACATACCCAGAAATAATGCTTTCCCAGCTGTCTAGGAATCCTTAAATCTATTCAGGTTGTCACTTGGAATTGACCTTCAAAGATACCCTCCTCTGGAGCCACGTTATCCGTGTAGTCATTCTAATAATCTTCTTCTACCCATCATAGTCACTGTCCCAAGCATTAACTGCTATTTCTGTTGCCCAAC
>LZPO01077700.1:0-11418 GCA_001675575.1 Neotoma lepida
AAAAGAAAGAAAGAAAATAAGCTTGCTTGTGAGGCCTGTCCCCTAAGCCCTTCACAAACCAATTACAGCAGCCGTAGTACAATAGCAAGGGAGACAGCTGAGCAGAAGGTTAGAGGAAGCAATCAGACCACATGCCTCTGTCTTCACAACATCCTGGGAATAAGGATGCTGCCTTATCTCTACTGTGTACAGCACATAACCAGTAGTCATTAACTTCTCAAGGAACCCCGCACGTAATTTGGAGTTGCCAGTGTAGGCTGCCCTGTCATATAATGGCATCCTCGGCCATTAGACCGTAATTTGTATTGTTCTGCTTGGGAAAACTAAGCCCTTGAGATGTTCTTTTTAAGCAGAGGAAAGAAAAGAAGAGTTTATAGACATGTAGACAATAGAGGGCCTGGGCTACTCAAAACTACTGGCAGACTCAGTGCACAGGAAAATAACTACCCGGCATCTAAGGACACCGGCTTCTTTGTGCCTTTTGACATCAAGCAAACGAGCCGTGCTCTAATGAGACGCTTTTCTCCAAACCAATGTGATGCCACTGACATGTGGCATGTTAGGCAGATAGATCAAAAGTGGCCTACAGCATGTATAAATGTTCAACACCCAGGTGTTCTACTTGACATTTTCTTGGTACCTAACAGCTTCCTGATTATTTAAAGATTACCAACAGTCATTGAACTTGGAGAAAGGTCCACCCGCGCTAATCACCTGCTCTAATAGGATCAGCATCCAGACCTAAGGTTCTTTTGATTAACACTGTTCAACTTTCTCTTAGGTCCCCCAGCTTGCTGGAGAAAAGGACTTGCTGAATCGTGCTCTATCAAAGACCATCCCACTGAAATACTGCTGGACATTTCCGAGCACACAATACACACTTTTCCTACATAAAGGATCAAATATTCACACATTTTTCCACTGAATAGATAATATATATCATTTCTGCTGTTATTTTAATATCCTGCATAAAATGTAAGCATAACATGGAAGCAATGATTTTGTGGTCTTATTTCTTATTTCTTATTTCTCGTCATGAAATTATTACCAATTTGGCAATATCTACATTAATCCATGTTTGTACTTGATTCTTTATTAGGTATATGAACTCATACATGTTAACTTGTCTGAGCCTCAGTTTTTCCCACTTGAACAAAAGTATATAAATACATACTTTTATACTACATACATAGTATATATGTATTATATGTACTTATGAATATATAATATATAATATGTATGAATACATATATCAATGAAAATCATGCTTTTGCATGAGAGCAGAAAACAATAAAAAAGATTTATATATATATATATATATATATATATAAATATATATATTCCACAAGGAATAAAAGAAAATTAAAAGGCATTATGAACACTACTTCTGGTAAAATGAGAAGAGGAAAAGTCTGCCGCTTCGTGTTTTTCAAGCAGGAGCAGTTACTAGAGCATATGCTATGCCCAGTGGAGGCTCACTACTAAAGCATGTCATTCTCTTGTCTCCCAAATACTCTGTCTCCCAAGTCTATTTTTATTATTAATATAATTTGCCTGCTGCATCGAAGCACTCAATTATGTGAGTTACATCTACCGAGCACTGCCATACTCAGTTCTGCCTTTGCTTTGTTAATAATAGGATTAGAACCTTCTAGGGAAAAAAAAGAGAGATGGTTGATGAGATAAAAGAAAATATGTTCTTTAGGCTATTCTCTGGACAGATTTAAACAAGATGCTCGATGATCAATTTCTTAAGATCTAGTTGTTGCTGATATTTGATTATTTTTTGACTGAGTTTCAAATCCATTTTCTGGGTGGTTAGTTATGTTTCTGCTCTGTGGAAACCAGGTTGATTCCATAATGGGTTATTATTGTACAGGGCAAAGAAGATGTGTCTTGTGAAAATACTTATAGAACTCATAACAAAATGCTTTCAAATTGTTTTGAAATACAGCTTTAACCACAATCCAAATGCCTTGGATTTTTTCTGACATTTTGATCTTTTAAAATGGATTCATTGCATATGCTATCCAAATCTCTAATTACTTTGGGCTGGCCTGCAAGTCACAGCTTTATGACTTGTGAGAGAGGGAGAAATGTGCATCTGATTTGCCATTTTTAATAAGTATTGAGTCAAATTTAGCACACTTATGTTAATAAAAGAAACTTTTAAAATTATGTCACAAGAATTTATATTTCTTTGGCTTTTGAGGATTGTGCACTATATCATTCTATATGGGATTCTTATAGCCTTTGGAAGGAATTGAAACCTTACTTCTTGGTAAGAATAAGAAAAAATATTAACAAGTATTCCAGCTTGGCCTGTGAGCTGAAGGCAACCAGCCACTTCTCATATGGCCCACAAATTAAAGATGATTGTTGGTTCTTGTTTTCTTTTTATTGTTTTGTGTTTGAGATGGTTGAAGACAGAGAATGAAACCCAGTCTTACTGTGCCTGCCTGACATACATAACCAACACCCTGGTTTTGATCTTCAGCACTGTAGTAAAAATACTATTATTACTGCAAAGAAATAGATTAATAGTTTAAGGAGTATCACTTTGTGACATAAAATTATATAAAAGACGACAGGATGGGGAAAGGAAGATCTTAAGTGATTGAAAGGAAAAGTGGATGAAAGTACATGAGACATGAAAACAAGAGTGACATTAGGCGGAAGAAGATGAGCACTGTGAGTGGGCAGGAGGACATATGGGGGAGTGTAAAAAAGGACACACAAAAACATACTGTACATGAAAACACCACAATGAAACACATTCCTTTGTGTGCTAATTTTAAAATAACTCATAAAATACTACATACAATTTCCAGATGTAATTTTGGAGGTAACCTTGCTACCTGAGTTCTCTGATAAAGTAAACATAGCTGTTTCATGCAACTGTAGAGTCTTTCTGGCATGCCATCTTGTCAACAATGCCCAAATCTTTATAATGTCACCTTCTCTAAAAAGTTTACTCATGCCTTGCCTACAGCATCGTTAAGAAAAAGTTAACATTCTCCTATGTCAGATAAAAGTAGAATAATTTCCATTATTATGTATGTGTGGGGAAGACACAAATTGGGAAAAAATACATGTTAGGTAAAAGAATATACGGCAAATAAAATTGTGGCACTTTTGCTGTCTGATTTTGTTTAAATGAATAAATGGAGTTGGGGTCTACTTCAACTCTCTAACCCTGTTGGTAGACATGGTGCATATACACAAAGTCACAAAGGTAACTTTGAAAAGGAACTTGATTAGGACCCAATTCCTAATTCACTGTGAGTGAATCCAGTTGAACTCCTTCTTATGAACCTTTTGTGTTATTTGCCTGTTGTGGCGACAAAAATATCCGAGACAAAAAACTCAATAAACTCAAATAAAATCAAAAAACCAAAACCAAACCAAAACAAAAAACCCTCAAGGGAAGGATTTATATTGAGGGCCTGGTTTTATGGACTCAGTTCTTACTGAGAAGGAAGACATGAGAGAGTGGCTTGATCTGGGGCGGCAGGAGCTTGAAACTGCCACGTCTTACATTTTGGCCGACAAGAAGGCACAGAGCCAGAAGTGGGCTATAATCAGAAACGTCTACCCTCAGGAAAGGAGAGTCATCCATCCTTCTTTGCGGGTATGACTACTGGTAGGTTTCCTTTGCTCTAGTAGGTGGTCCTCCTCACACGCACATACGGACAGCACTTATTGGACTTGATGAGTTCACACACACACACACACACACACACACACACACACACACACACACCGGACAATAGTCCACCCAACCCCCAGTGGTCTACTTCTGCCATCTATTGGCACATATCCCAAAGATTCCAATCTTCTCACAACAGTGCCACCAAATGGGGATGTTTCTTATACCTCAAAATGGCCCTACAACTAATTAATAGTCAATCATCTGAGCATGGCTGTTATGTGAACTAGGAATATTCTTAGTTAGTAAAAAGCATTCCTCAATCCTAATAAAGGGTTATTGGTCATTAAGTAGAAATCTTTATAAAAAAACAGACATTTTAAAAATAATGGCAGCCAGGCGGTGATGGTACATGTCTTTAATACCAGTACTTTGAAGTCAGAGGAAGGTGAATTGCTGTGAGTTTGAGGTCAGCTTGGTCTACAAAGTGAGTTCCATGAAAGTCAGGAATGTTACACAGAGAAATCCTGTCTCAAACACCAAAATAATAATGATAATAATAAACAATAATAATAATGACAAGTATCTTCTTTGCATATCATTTACAAAACTTCTTAGAAGAAATGCTGAAAGTGACTCGCAGAAATTATTAAATAATAACTTACTAAACATAAAATTCTAAGTGTAGGAACTACTAACAAGGAAGGACCTAGATTTAGAAATTCTGTATGTAAAAGAAAAGGTTCAATGAGAATTAGAACCTACTGAAATTTTAAAAGGAAATGAAGTTAAACAAGCCAAAGAGGGCAGAGAAAGAAAAATGCCAGGAAAACATTGGGATACAATGGTGCTTGATGACTGTGAGGAGATGGAGAGGCTGTGAGCATTAGTTCAAAGAATTTCCAAGTTTATGCCCATCCTTCTCAGTATTTTAACTCTGTCTCCTTTCCATACAGAAATTTCTAAATTTCTTTGTTGCCTTTTCACCTTTGTTGACTAATCGCTTCTATTGATTATCTACTTTTGCAAATGTTCCAGGTTGTTGGGAGCATGAGGGATCAACATAAATACATGCAAACGGTAGCTGTGTGAGTACTGAATATTGTAGCCAGAAGTTTTTCTGTGTCCTGCTCGGTCTCGCAGCCGCTCAGTCCCATGCAAACACACAGAGGCTTATTTTAATTACAAACTGAGCCTATGGCTCAGGTTTCTTGCTAGCTAGTTTTTTCATCTTAAATTAACCCATTTTTATTAATCTATATGTTGCCACATGGCTATGGCGTTACTGGTCTGCTGGCATCTTGTTGCTCCTTGGGCAGTGGGTTGGCTTCTCTCTCATCCCTCCTTTCTCTTTTCTGTATCTCTGCTTGGAATTCCTGTCTGCCTCTAAGCTGCCTTGCCATAGACCAAAACAACTTATTTATTAACCAATGGGAACAACATGTATTCCCAACATACAGAAAGACATCCTACAGCACTTCCCCTTTTCTGTTTAATTAAAAAGGAGGGTTTTAGCTTTAACATAGTAAAATTATATATAACAAAACAGTTATCAAGCAAGAATTACAGTTACAATATCTAGTCCATTTGTATTTGGTAAAATTAAAGAAAATATTTTATCGTCTATCTTATATTCATGAGTCTAAAGTTTTATATATAATTTGCCTTTTATCATAACTAAGAAAAACTATAACTATATAGTCTTCAACTCCATCAAAGACCCCAGAAGGATATAATATTACCTAAGTAAACAAGAAATGCATTGTAAGCAACTTCCAAAATTCTATAAATGACAGAGACAGCTGGCTGCCTGGACAGTCATCCAAAGATCCTCTGCAACTTTGAGGCATCCATCTTCAGCCTACAGGCCTAGAGTTTCTGACGTACTTTTTGTGAAGCAGGAAATTTGAAGGATTGTCTTGACTATTGCAAAGTTCATCAGTCGCTTTCATCTGTGTCTTGCAGAATATCTGGCAATATCTTCTGTGAAGCAGGATTCTGAAGGACCATCTCACCTTGTTTTGGCAAAGTGCAGTGGTTCCTTTCTCATGGGTCCTGCATGTCCAATCTATACAACATACTATCAAGCAGTCCAGATAAGAACTTTCTTACCCAAATGGCCAATTTTGCCAAGAAGAAGATAAATTCCATATGGAGTGTCTTCAATGCCCATCTTCTTTGAAGTAAATTGTTGGCTTCCAGGAACAGATGTGTCACACTGTCCAGAAAAGTCTAAGTTCTTAAAACATTCTAAATTCCATATTCTTTTGGCCTTTGAAGTGTCTGAAGATTATCTACCTAATTGAAATATATCTTTGTATACCTAAACAACTTAACTAACATGACTATAAGTTTGATTATCATAGATGACTATTAATCTGTATTTTTTAATTATATATTACAATTTTAAATGAATTGCATAAACATAATACCTTAAACAAGAGTAGAAATATATATACAGTATAATAAAGTTAACTTTAAATTTGTATCCATAAACTAAAATCCATAGCAATGTAAAATATTTCAAAAACCATTGTTGCTTTTTAAAAGCAGATTCAATAATCTACCCTTTCATCCTATCATATCCATATCTACCCTTTTCTTCTTTAGAAAGAGATTGCATTTATAATCAATCCCCTTTAAATCAAAATAAACATTGATAAACAGTATTTTGGGAATTTGGGCATAACTTTTCATACTACTTTCTGCTGACTGGGGGTGCTGGCAATCTTATGGGGATCCTGAGAAAATTCGAGATAATGGTTAAGTCATGGGAAGACCTTTGTTGATAGATACCATCTGTCAAGGTTTAGGAGGTCTCACTTGATCAAATCTGATCCATCTTAACCTGGAAGAAATCCACAGCCTCTTGCTTCCTTGGCTAACACAGTTGGTAGAGCATGAAACTCTTAATCTCAGAGCCATGGATTTGTGCCCCATGTTGGAATGCCAGATGTAGTCTGAAGTTTTTTTATGTCCCACCCAGTCTTGCAGCTGCTTGGTCCCAAGTAAACACACAGAGACTTATATTAATTAAAAACTGTATGGCCTATGGCTCAGGCTTCTTGCTAACTAGCTCTTTCATCTTAAATTGACTCATTTCTGTTAATCTATATGTTGCCATGGTTCCGTGGCATTACTGGTCTGCTGGCATCTTGTTGCTTCTTGGGCAGTAGGCTGATGTCTCTCTCATCCCACCTTTCTCTTTTCTGTATCTCTGCTTGGATTTCCCATCTGCCTCTAAGCTGCCTTGCCATAGGCCAAAGAAGCTTATTTATTAACCAATGGGAACAACATATATTCACAGCATACAGAAAGACACCCCACAGCAGAATATTGCAAGCACAATGACTGAGTTTTCAAAGAAAGGATTGGTCACTGGCTGTGAAACTCTCCTGTTATTCAAATGGTAATGTGTGGTGTGAAGGGCTCCCATATAGCTTGCACTTTGTAGAATTACTCCCACCTACTGAAGTTACAAGATTGGTATGAAGTTACAGGATTAGTATTATTTGTTCAATTAAAATGAAGTTACTGGGTCTCATGTATCAGATTCACACAAAAAGAGTATAGTGAACAGAGTAAGTCAAGCACAAAAAGGCAAATATGGATTGACATTTATATTTATATTAATTACTTTTCTTACATTAACTACTACTGTTGTCAAAAACAGCATGAGCAAGGTAACTTATAAGACAACCTTTCCTTGAACCTGGGGTTCCATGGGGATAAAACTCCATCTTGGTATCAGAGAGTACACATGGTGGAAGAAACAGCTATGTGTTCATATCTCAAGCCACAAGTAGGAAGCAGAGAGAACCACTGGGAATTGTAATATTTTTTAGACTATAAAAGAATGCATCTAGTGTCATATGCCATCTAACAAGGCCATGCCTCCTGAGCCACCACAAGCAGCACCACCAAGTGGTGACCAAAGTATTCAAATGTTTGAGACTAAGAGGGACATTTCTCATTCAAACACCATGATTCATTAATGTGAAATATGTAAAATATATTTCATTAGTATGGAAAGGAAAGCAGTGGCTACTAGAGGCTGGGGAGAGCCTGTATGTAGAATGTTTGCCCATTGTTACTAAGTCATATACAGGAATAGAGTTAGATATTGCACAGTAGAATGATGGTAGATAGGGATTGTTCAATGTGTATCTCAAAAAGTGAGAAGAAATTATTTTGAGTTATGTCTCATACTGAAGATGTAATATATGTTTGAGAAGATACATATGTTTTACCTGACTAAGCAATACTTTTGTGTATCAAGATACTTCATGGTACCCTATAAGTGCATATGTACACTTTTGTGTTTTCATGTGTTAATTCAAATTAAATTTAAAGCACACTTTCTCTTATGTGTATGAGTATTTTGTCTCTGTGTATGTCTGTGCACACATACTGCCTAGTGCCTGTGGGGGCCAGAAGAGGGCATTGAATCCCCTAGAATTGGAGATACAGATGGTAATGAGCCACAATGTTGGTACTGGGAATCAAACCCGGGTCCTCGGAAGGGCAACCAATGTTCTTAACTACTGTGCTTCTTCCTCTCCAGTCCTAAAAGAATACCCTGGATTCACAAAATAAAAGGCAACTTGTATATGTAAAATATATTTCCAAGGAAAATCAGTAAGAAAATAGTAATAATGACTACCATATTTATGTGGGTCCCTTCTTTCTATTCATACAGATAAAGATGTATATGTTATTAATATGTATATTTATATATGTACATGTATGCATGTATACATGAACATATATTTAAGGGTATATGGGCTCTATGTTTTCTGTACTAGGGAGTATGACAGATAGAAGAGACTACCTTCATTAATTGCTTCATACTGACAAGTCACAACCCCTTTTATGATCTTTTTGTGAGATCTCATTGTTTTCACATTAGACAAGGCATAACCTTGTCTAATACAAGGGATGCAATTATATGTAGGGAGATGCTCACATTTTACAATGGGAGTTATCAAATTTGCTGGACCTAAAGTACACCTGGGGGACCCTCAAATCAATGCTCTGTAATAAGCTTTGTAATAAGGCAAATTTGAGTCACTTGGTTATAGAAAATCACAAGGGTGGAAAAGAAATTCTTGTGAGAAAATGAACAAGAAAATTTTAGAATCTTAACTTATCTGTATCTGGCCTCTTTCTCCATATTAATTAAACTATTGTCATTTCCTCATAAATATGAAAAATTCCTTACCATAGAGAATGAAGCATATGTGTGTATTTTTCAGATTAATTTTATGAACTAATAAGATTTAAGAAATAGCATTAACAGTATGGGATATTTAATTAATGTATACATATGAGGTTTTGTTTTGTTTTANTTCTAGTGTCCATAACATTTCAAAGCCAGGTTTGGAAATTCTGCTCAATTCAGCAGAAATCTCATATGCGTTACCTAGTATTTTAAAATTAAAGCCATTTATTCAGCAGATGAGAAATTAGAGTTATTACTTATCTCATACATAATTCTAAGTCATCCTGGTAGCAATCATTTCTCTCCATAATATCTCCTTACAAAAAGTCAATAATCTTTTCGCAGAGGATAATAACTTACACAATGAATGTGAAAAGAGTGTTCAGCCCCTTTGTGCAATCAACTCGATGTCTTTTGTTAAGTATGTATGACTTCAAATCAGTGTAAAATGGCAGGCTAGCAGTTAAACAGTGTGCATTGCTGGATCTAATTAATTCTACAATTTTATGCCAAAAATTCCATTAGTTTCCATTAAAGGTCTTGATGTAGTGCAGGGCTCTTTTATGTTTTGTAGTTAAAACAATCAAACTTCGTTTCTAATTAAGGATTATATTGCAGAACTAAAGGAATGTTAGTGTGGCTCCCTAGAAATAAATAAGTTGTTCATGTTTAATAGAATACTCTGAACTAGTTAGCTGTAAAGCGGTTATCTTATAATACATCAACAGGAAATGTAAATCCACAAGGAAAAGGCAGCTGGTAAGTGGCCATCAGGAATCTTTCTTGAATATTATAATTTTATGTTAATATTATAATTTGCTATTGGAGATGAAAGTTTCCCTAAGGTTATTGGATATGTTGGAAGAAACAGTGTAGTCAAATTTAATATCTTGATCCTCCCTGAGAATTATATCTCCGTATGTTACTCCTTCACAGATGCTATATATTAAAAATTAGGTATATACTTTAACAGCCCTTCTTTGACTTAGAAAACAATATACTTTCTTTACATCCACTGTTTGTAAAGCATCACTCTTTTAACATGATGCCAAATGAATCAGTTATTCACATTGATTGTAAGAAAAAACTGCAAGTGCTTATTTGCATCTTTCCCTAAAGGATATGGAGTATTCAGGATGCTTGTAGTGGGTAGCAAGGATGCTTCCTTGCTCTACACAACTTATACACATGTGATTTATTTGGATCTTCCTTTTATTTGACCCGATAATCTAAGCAATACTCTTTTTTCAGGGAATAATAGCAACTATAAACCATAACGTAGACACATTATTTATTCTTCTTTTTATTACTACAGTAAAAACTCTCCTATCCAAATTTTAGATTTCTTTTAAGTTAGATTTCTTCTTAAGTTTCAAAAGTAATCTAAAGATGTAATGTGACTAGATAGTTAAATAGACTCAATGTACTCCACAAAATGGACTTTATCAAAACATCAATAATTTCCATCAATACTTCCATTTGAAAAAATGTTAATGCTAAGTTGTAACCAAGTTACATTGATTCTAAAGAATGAAACCTGTGATATTAATAAGTTTTATATTTAGTGTGTTATATACACTTATGGTAAAGCTGTATTATCCATCACTGTAGACAATAAACTTTCAAGAAAAAAATAGGAAGAAAAGTGAACATATAAAAAATTTAAATTTTAGATTTTACTTATAAATTTTCTGCCCAGTAATATTTTGATATTTTGTGGGCAACTTTTTAAACATATGAAGGAAATAAACAAGAACCTTTTTTAAAGTTTAAAATAAATAATGTTTCTTTATTGTCATCTTTATGAGCAAGTAATTACATATAAATTCCAGATGCAGAATGATAATAAGCCTGTCCAAAGCAATAAAGCTATTTCTATTGTCATATGTGTTTGTTTAAGTACTTGGTATTCAAAAAAATTATATATATAGCTAGTTGTAGACATGAGAAAATTTGTTTTCTAATCTAATAGCCATAATAAGATTTAGAGAGTTTCTTCATTTTAAAGAAATAATGTTTTGGTGAACTTTGGGTTCTTCTTCTGTTTTGTGACATANTTTGTTTTCAGCAGTAAAACTATATAAAAGTAANCCCAATTTATTGCAAAAATCCTTTAGATTAAACAATATCATATCTTCTCACATAAAATAGGTCTTCATATTAAACAGTTTTTAGTAGTGAAATAATTTTCAAAGTTATAAATTTTGTTTAATCCTCGTGTGTGTGTATATGTGTGTGTTTGTGTGTGTGTGTGTGTGTGTGTGTGTGTGTGTGTGTGTGAGGTGTATGTATGACTATGGGCATGCACATGCCACAGTGTGCATGTGGAGGTTAGAGGAAACATGCCAATTCTGTTCTCCCCTTCCACTGTGGCTTCTTAAGCACAGACTTATGATGTATGTGCTTTACCANGTGAGCCATCTCACTGACACTAGTCATCAAATCTTCAGCCATAAGTAGAAGTATTTATGTTTATAATTACTAATTCTTAGGAGAAAAATAGGGTATTATAATATAATGTTTTCCTACATTATAATACAAAATAAAT
>LZPO01077707.1:0-14302 GCA_001675575.1 Neotoma lepida
ACACACACATACACACATACACACACACATACACACACACACACACCTCTGTTCTGAAGTGATCACTAAAATATAACTTCATAATGCTCCATGCTTATGTACATCATCTTCTTCATTTCTATCTGAGCAGCTGCTGTCACTATTCACTAGACAAATGAAGAAACCAGTATGCAGAAGACCAAGGAACTTGTCCTATGTTCCCAAGAAGGAAGTGGTATGGCTGAGACCTGGGTCCACTGCAGACATGAATGACCGTTCTTGTATCCATGATGCTATGCTTCATGGCAGGTGTTTTTCTCATCACAGGAGAAATGGAAATTGTAGTGAACTCACTACTATCCCTGTGTCTCAGAATGTCTGCAAAGGAAGGCTTCTTAAACCCTGGAGTAGCCTGTTTCTCTCAACCAGCCAATTCCTGACTTGTTCTGGCCTGAGCCCTGAATGAGAAATAGATGGTTCTGTAGATGGTTAAATAGCCTTTGCATCTTAAAGATTTCCATGTGGTCCACAGGCTTCAACCTCAATGCCATGCTAAAGTGCCATACAAGTTAGGATTCTGGGGTCACCAGTCCTCAAAAACAAAGTAGGCTATAGTAAGAAACTCAAGGAGGGACAGCAAAATGACTCAGCTGGTAAAGCCTGATGACTGGGACTTAATCCCCACAGCAAACATGGCGGAAGAAGAACAGATTCCCCCAAGTTGTCCTCTGACATCCACACATACAATGTGGCACACATGCACATTCGCATGTACACATGCCACGCCCCCTAGACACAGCCTTTAGAGTACCTCAGGTGTGTCTGGCCTGGATTGAATCCCATGTCCAATCCCGGGTGGGTGGGTGGCAGGAAAGGTGGGATAGTTGTGCATTTTGATGGATGGTCCACCAGAACACATGAAATGGCAGAAGAAAAATGTACTGAAGTAGATACAAGGGTTCTCTGTAAGGGGAGGAAGATTGCTCACTCAGCAAGCTGTATCAGTTAAGGTCCATGTTGGATATTGCCACTAGATTCAAATTTCTCAGGAAATCATTGTTAGGAACTGTCCATCCTTTGAACCTTTTATAAAATCTAGTGTGGAACACAGTACACAGTAAATGCTCATTAACTGGCAAATACAGGGATCAATCAACCAGAGACTCAATAGCAAGCAAATAGGGTCAAGAAAACCAACAGGCCCCACATGAGGTAGAGTTTCTGAAGCTAACACCAATGTGGGATTAGAATCCTATCCATCCCTTCTCAATAGTGCACTTTGGAATTCCTGACACTTCCAGACCCTTCCTGAAACACAGCTCTGGCTCACATTGTGCCCAATGTTTCTATAAAATATTCTGCTACAGACATAATGTGCATCCATCTTGCAGGTCTTGTGTGTTGACCACGCATTACAAACCCCCAGATCAATTTCTCTCCCACGGATGACAATTGTGATGACAATATGCTGCACCCCCACCCCACCCCCACTCTCCATGCTGTGGGCAGACCTTGCTAGTAGTTCATGATACTCTTCCCACTGAGTCCAGGCAGCCAGCAGCAATCCATCAGACCTGGACTCCAAGGTGAAATCCACTTGTTATTCCTGACTGGAGACAGTTGGAATCCCTGCTTCAGCACCAGGGAAATGATGACCTGGCTCATGCCTGACCACCTCCACAGACAGAGAACACATTCTCTCTGAGACAGCACACTCCATCCTCAGAATTTGGGTGGAAAAAATCTTCATTACAGTGAGCAGCGATAGCACATCTATGCCTGCTACAAGCACCCCGTCCAAAATTTTCTGCAAATCCTCCTGAGGATTCCAATGACAAGGCCACAGTTGGGTCTTGGAGAGAAAAAAGTAACAGAAGTATAAAGGTTAACTGCAGTAGTGATGGGTTAATGCAAAAGCACAGTTTCTAACTCTTTAAAGTGTGCGTGTGTGTGCATGTGTGTGTGTGTGTGTGTGTGTGTGTGTGTGTGTGTGTGTGTGTGTGTTGGGGGGTGGTATTCATGCAGGGAGTAGACTTGTGCATGCATGTTCATGGAGGTCAGAGGAAAACTCCAGGTAGTGTTCCTCGGTAACACTGTCCAACTTGTTTTTTGAGACATATCTCTCATTGGGACCTGGGACTCACCAATTAGACAAGACTGGCTTGCTAGAGACTCCAGAGAGCTTCCTGTCTCTGCCTCCCCAGCACTGATATTATTACCAGCATGCCACAAACCCATATGTTCTGGGAATCACACCGAGGTCCATGCTTGTGTGACAAGCACTTTACTAACTGGGCCATCTTCCCAGCCCCAGAAGGGCATAATTTTGAGTATACACTGCATGCCCTACCCTTTAATTCATAACAGCACAAATGCCCCCCAAAAGAAAATAAGAAACACAATTGCCTAACTCCATCAAATTTCACTCTGTGTCCTTATTCCTGTGCTGCCTAGGAAAGAAATGGAAGCCAGCTCCTGGAGACATGCTTCTGAAGTAAGCAGAATTTGGATTACTAGAGAGCCCTTCTCTCTTGGTGGCTCCTCCCTGTCTCCATTCATCATAAGACATTAACATTGGCCTGAGTTGTGAAAGGAACTCTGATTGTAGGATGTTTAGTGAACTACTGGAAATCCTGCTTGCAGAATGTGGTCTCCTGTGCCCACATTACACAGTGTATACTGTACAGCAAGCAGAAGCTGAGGAGCAAAGCTGGGGTAAAAATGGCCCTTCCTGTCTGCAGCAGGCCTGCGCCAGCACTATCTCCCTTACTGAGCATGTGTAGAGGCACATGGCTACACCTTCCATGTGTTTGGACCAGTCTGATGACAGGATAGACATCGCTTACCCCCTACAGAAGTGCTGATATGATCATACCAATAATATACCTGGAGCAAAGAGGTCACAGGGAAGAAATGCTGAGTAAATGGGTAAAAGAACAGCTGAATGGATGGCAAAATGATCAGACTTAAAGGGACAATGGACATAGGGGCGCAGAACGTGTCCTTGGAAATCAACCTTTTTAAGAAAGAAACAGTGTGAGTTTTCAGAGCAAGGCCAGGGAACTGCAGAGAAGAGCAGGTGGGGAGGAGGTACAAAAGGCACGGCCGAGAGCTGGATCTGAAGGCTCTCTGGGAACCCAGGTATTGGAAAGCAGAAGGAAGGTTCTCACCAGGGACATCCAAAAGCAGAAGGGACACTGNGGAAATTAAGCCAATTATTCGACTCTTGTACTCAGAGCTTCCAGATGGAAGAGAAGCTGGGACTGACATCACTCAGGTGTCATATGCAAATGTCATTTCCATAGAGAAACTTCCTGGCTCTCAAGACACCCTCCCTGCCAGTTCACTGTTTTCTTCACATCTGTTTGTGTTTACTGTCTGTCTTTCTGACGGGGAGTGCTATGGTCCAGGGGTCCTGATGTCTGTTGCTGAATCCTTAGCACCTAAAGGATGCTGGGCAAGTTGCAACATAGATGAGTGATCAGCAGAAGAAAAAATTGACAAGATGCAGTCCTACTCTTTTCAGAGCAAGGGTGATGTGATATAGGAAAGGAAGCCATACTAGCTGAACTACCAAAAATAAACCAGTGTCATGGGACACCTCATATACTTAAGAGTAAAACGTTTGGTACAATGTAAGCATTAAAAAGTGATATCTTAATGTCTGGGTATAAAACAGCATGGCATGAGAACTAAGCTAAATCGGCTACCACTACCATGGTGAATGTTCTAGTTTCCTTTCTGTTGTTGTGATAAAGACACTCTGACAAAAAGCACCTTTGTAGAATAAAGTTTATTTGATCCACACTTCCAGATCACAGTTCACTATCAAGCGAAGTCAGGACAGCAACTCAATCAAGAACTTGAAGCAGAAACCATGGAGGAACCTTGCTTGCTGGGTTGCTTTCAAACTCATGTTTAGCTAACTTTCTTATCTAACCAGGGATCACTTGCCCAGGGAATGGTGCTGCCCACAGTGGGCTTAGCCATCCTACATCAATTAACAGTCAAGACAATCCCTCACAGACATACCCACAGACTAATCTAATCCAGATAATCTTTCCATTGAAATACTCTTCTCAGGTGACTCTGGCCTCTGTCAAGTTGACAGTTAAAACAAGTTGGGACATTGAAGCAGCCACAGCCCTCCAAAGCCAGTAGGTAAGGAATTAAACTATCTAAAATGATTGTATTTAAATTTCTGGGAGTTCTGGTCCTTTGAATAAGTTGAAGAGGGTATCAGTGTTACATAGACCATTATCAAATGTTTTTTAAAATGTGAGGGGCAGGGCAGGGGCGGAGGGGTGTTGGGAAGTGATGTGGGATTGTGTACATGTGAGTGCAGATGCCCACAAAGGCCAGAAGAGNGCATCAGATCATCTGGAGCTACAGTAAGAGGTAACGAACCACCTCACCTGGGTGCTAATGACTAAACACTGGTCCTCTGCCTGAGCAGGACTTAAACATCTCTCCAAACCTCTGTTTGTTAGTTTTTGAGACAGAATCTCTGTATAGCCCAGTCTGGCCACTCTGCTCTACAAAGTGCTGATATAGGTATAGGCAACCAGGCTTGACTTGGGAAACTGCTTTTAAAAAAGTTTATATGTACATAAATATATTTGTATAAATATTAATTATGTGTCAATAGAAGTATTAAAAATGATAATGCCTCAATATGTTAAATGCTTATAAATATGTAATACAAATATGTAAATCAAGATTTAAAACCTGGATTACTAGAAACCAAATACAAAAGAAATGCAAATATCCAAGTAAATAAAAATGATTCAGTGTCTCTAATCTTAAGACTCAAAAACAAAATAATAAAGACACATTAACCTCAAAACTTTTCTTGTGCCTGAGGATGATCTAGGAGAGTTGCTGAAAGCCAAGTGTTGAGACTCTTTCTTCTCCACATCACCTTTGCTGTCTACTTCATTCAAGAGTAACCCTATGCATTGGCAAGTACAGCCATGCTACATCCTTATCTAAAACCTCTTGATGGCTTACAATTGCTTCAAGGATAATCTAAATCATTGGCATAGCCTGTGTGGTCCATTATGGTCTGGACCCTGCCTTCCCCCAAGCCTTAGGTCCTCCTGTTTTTTCTACATCACGAATGTCTCCTCTACACTCACTGTACTCCCAGCTGTGTCCCCCCAGATTTCAGGTAGATTACAACACTCCTTCATCTCTGCCCACTCATCTTTGTTCTACCTCTGTCTGAAGTTAATCTTCACTTCCCAAAGATACCTTCCCTGGTCTCCCTGATAAGATGCTGTAGGTGGATTTTTCTTTCCCAGCTGCCAGTCCCAAATAATCATGTTGAGGCTTATACTAATTGTAAATGATCAGCCAATAGCTTAGGCTTGTTACTGGCTAACTTCTACATTTAAATTAACCCATATTTTTTATCTACCCTCTGCCACATGGCTTATGGCTTGCTACCTCATTCTCCACACATCCTGCACCTCTGTGTCTGGCTGGCATCTCTTCTGACTCCACCCTTTTTCGTCCCAGCATCCTTAGTTTGGTTTTCTGCCTGTACTTCCTGCCTGGCTACTGGCTAATCAGCTTTTCATCAAACCAATCTGAGTGACAAATCTTCACAATGCACAAAAGGATAATTCTACAGCATTTCTCCCTTTTTGTCTAATTAAAAAGGAAGGTTTTAATTTTAACATAGTAAAATTAAATGCAACAATAACAGTTATTAAGTAAGAATTACAGTTACAGTATCCAGTCCATATGTATTTGGCAAATTTAGAGAAAATACTCAGTATTTATCTTATCTTTGTGACTCTAAAGTTTTATACTTAATTTACCTTTTATCATAACTAAGGAAAACTTTAACTATGACTATCTAGTCTTCAACTCCTTCAAAGATCCCAGAAGGGTGAAATGTTACCTAACGACAGGGACATCCAGCATCTTGGACAGCCACCCTATGTTCTTCTGTAATGTTGGGGTATCCACCTTTGGATTATAGGCTTAGCATATCTGACAGACTTTTCTGAGAAGCAAGGGATTTTGAAGGAATGTCCTACCTTGTCTTGGCAAAGTCTAGCAATTGCTTTCTTTTGCATCTTACTGGTCCAGTTTGGACATTATACTGTTAGCAGTTGAGGCAAGGGATGTTTCTTTGCACAAATGTCTAACTTTTGCCATAAAGATAACAAACTCCATATGGAGATTCTTTGATGCCCATCATCTTCTCTGAAGTAGATTGGTGCTGCCAGGAGCAGACAAGTCTCACTGTCATGAAAAACTTTAGGTTATTAAACATATTAAATGCCATATTCTATATGTCTTTGAAGTGTTTGAAGACCATCTATCTAAATATATCTGTGTATGACCTTGAAAACATACCTAATATGATTATAAGTTTGACTATTATAGATGACTATTAGTCTGTATTTCTTAATTATACATTACATTTTTAAATGAGTTCCATAAATGCAATACCCCAAACAAGAGTAGATATATACATACAGTATAATGAAATTAACTTTAAATTTGTATCAATATACCAAAATCCATACCAACGTGAAATATTTAAGACAGTAGTTGTTGTTGTTGTTGGGTTTTTTTTGGTTTAAAAGTAGATTCAATAATCTACCCTTTTATCCTATCATTTCTATATTCCTCCTTTTTCTTTTTAGAAGAAAGATCTATCTAATCTTCTTTGTTTGGCTTTTTTTTATACCATTATCAATAACAACTTGTAACCAACTCCCCATAAATGATAATACACATCCATAACCCATCTTTTGGGAATGTGGGTGCTTTTTCTAGACCACTTCCTGTTGTTTGGGGGTGCTGGTAATCTTTTGGAGAACCTTGAGAAAATCAGGATAATTGTTAAATCTTGGCTGGTGTAGTCTGTGAGGCTGGATCATCTCAGCCAGTAGCCTTGAAACTGTTTTGGATGCTGGATCAACTGGGTCATCCATTTTTATTGGTGTCTGGTCCCCTTTTTTCTGAAAATATACAAATTTTTAAAGGTAACATATACATCTGTATTAATATAAGTATAGACTGTGCATTGTACACAAATCAGACAAATATGATTTTTGTTTTATGTTTGAGCAGGTAAAATATACACCATGTGTCTTGTAGTTCTTCTAGGTTTATTTCTTTATGTTTGTAGTCAGGATTTTTACGGGTTCTTCCTCGATTATACTTGATTTTCTTTAACCTTGAACAAACCCATAGCCTTTTGTTTTCTGTGGAAATAAAAGCATAACCTCTCTCCCAAAGGAACATACCTTTGACTTAAATTTATAATAAAATGTTTCTTAGCACCTATTTGTTCCTTCCTCAGCAGGCAAAAAATTCAAAGACAACACAATAATGTACGGTATGCAGACTCTGTGTATTTTCTACCTTTACATGGCTTATTTTTTTATATTACTTTATTCCCTTTTTAAGGATTTTGTTTTATTATCTTAAAACTATATATAGAATATATATATATATATATATATGCCTTCTCTTTTCTCTCTCAAGCCTATATATAGTTTTAAACACACTGTAATCTATTTAGAGGTTTTTTTCTGTCTGAATCTCTCTTTATTGCATATCTGCAATCGTTTTTGACCATATGAGCCTTTAAACTAGAAAGCAGCATGGCTAGGACCTCTGTTTTGGTGACTGGCTCTGCCCTGCTTGGGTCCCTGAGAGCTGAGCTTCATGGCTGAAGTACCAGTGTAAGAGCCACGTTTACTGTCCCAACTCTGGGGAGTTTTTAGGTCCATGCTGCTACCAAGTAGGGTGCCACTCACTGCTCATAAACCCCATTTAAGTGTTTGGTAGCAGGCTCTATTAAAAGAGCCATGCAATTTTTGCCACTAGCACTGAGTCAGGAAGTCTTAAAGGAGCCATGCCTCTGCTTGCTGCCAGAAAACAGAGCCTATTGAGAAAAGGTAGTTACCAAGAAGTCACATTTGAACCTGTTTGAACCCATTTTTGTGTGTTTAGAATCCTTTTTTAAGCTTTGTCAGGTCTTATCTGTAAACTTTGGCCCCATATTGGGTGCCATTTCTAGGCAGACTTTCCTTTCCCATAATTGTAAATGCTTGGCCAATAGCTTAGGCTTGTTGTTACTAGCTAACTTTTACATTTAAATTAACCCATATTTTTTATCTACCCTCTGCCATGTGGGTCATGGCTTGTTACCTCATTTTCTACATGTCTTGCTTCCTCTGCATCTTCTGGCATCACTTCTGACTCTGCCCTTCTTCATCTCAGCATCCTTAGTTTGATTGTCTCATCTATACTTCTGTCTGGCTACTGGCCAATCAGCTTTTTATTAAACCAATCTGAATGACAAATCTTCACAGTGTACAAAAGGGTTATTCCACAGCAAGATGTCCTAGGAGAAACATTCTTGGAACACTTTTCCATGAGTCACAATGTTAAGATTCATTCAAGCAATTATTCAACCCCCTCTGGTCTGTTAACAGTGTTGGCCACTGTCTTCCTATTTGCTATTGTAGCCCTGGTGTCTTAACTGTAGGAGAAACTCAATAAATATTTACTGAACAAAGCAAAGTGTGGCCGTTTTCTTGTTCTAAATTAACAAAACCTAAAGCCTTGCCCATGCATATTTTCCAGGACAAAGCAGCCCAGGGCATCCACATTTCTTGACACAGGTCCTCATCAGGTTAAACAGCAAAATGATACGTGTTCATTATGGTGCTGTGAGACTGTGTCACTTTGCTCTAACTCTGAACATCAAGGTTAGATGTTATGCTTATCACTACTACACTTTCTCTCCTTGAACTGAGCCTATCATTCAATCTTTTAAAGATCTATCTGAGTCCAAGTTTTTATCAAATTATATATTTCCTGTCACTCTTAGTTTCATATCACTCATGATTATTTTTTGTATAAATTACTGATTCCTACAATATAATTACAATAATGTCTATGAAAGAAGGCATATACATACATATACAAACAAGAAATATATTTATAATTTTGAGTACATTCTTTTTTAAAAGGTTTTAACTTTAACATAGTAAAATTACATAAAACAAAACAGTTATCTAGCAAGAATTACAGTTATAATATCTATTTGTATTTGGTAAAATTAAGGAAAATATTTTATCTAATATTTTTGAGTTTGGGTATGTGCATGTGAGAACAGTGCCTGCAGAGATCAGAAGAGGACATTGGATCCCCTAGAACTGAGGTTATAGGTATCTGTGAGCTACCATATTTGGATGCTAGAAGGTCCTCTGTAAGAGCGGAAAGTGCTCTTAACCACTGAGCCATCTCCAGTACTGGAGTTCTTTCTTAAATGCACCAGGTCCCAGGACTCCGTACTCAGTGTTGACTCTCATCAGCAGCAGCATCAAAGGCCCAGAACACTCTATCCAGTGCTGACTCCCATCACCATCAGCACCAGAGCCCAGGACACTCCATCCAATGCTGACTCCCGATGCCATCATCACAGCATTCTGAGGTGGATGGATGTTTTCATCTCAGCCTTCACAGATGGTAAATCAATCAGTTTAACAGGTCCAAGTTCTCACAGCTTATAAGTAGAAAGACAAGGATTTCAACTCAGATGTCTATGTTCCTGGACACTCTTTACATAGTTTTAGTAGTTGGAAAACATTTTTAGCCATGACGTCTATTGCTTCAATTCAGTCTTACCTGGAAACCTGTAAAGCAGCTAAAATCAGAGGTCTTTCTGCTAAACTGTAGCAAATGCAGCTGATTTTCACAAAGAAGATCATAGCCAGAGACCTGGATGAACTTCTTGAAACCTATTAGATTTACAATCTAACATTGTTCTGAATTATTCTATAATATTCTGGACCATTTTAGCATATACTAGAAAAATCTGTAATCTGTAATCATGGAAATGCTCTATTCTCTGATGTTTAATAATAGTAGTGACTAGGCATATGTGCTGTTGAGCACTAGAAATGTGGCTAATTTAGCAAAAACCATATTTTTTATTTTATTTAATTTAGGTTAATTTACATTTAAATAAAAACAACACTGTCTTAGTTTCCTTTCCTATTGCTAAAATACTCAGACAAAGTCAACTTAAGTTGAGACTGGGTTTATGCTCTCAAAGTTTCAGATTACAGTTCACTATAGCAGGTAAGTCACAGTGGGAGGAGCTTAAGGACACTGGTTATGTTGCATTGGTTATCTGAACATGGAGGGATCATGCTTGCTTGCTCATCCCACTTTCTCCACTCTCACACAATCCAGGATCCCTTGCCTAGGGAATGGCGCCATCCACAGAGGACTAGTTGTTCCACCTCCATTCATGTAATCAAGATTACCCACCAAAGATTTGCTCAGAGGCCCGTCTTCCAGTGATTCTAGATTTTTATCAAGTTGACAATTAACACTGACCATCACAACTACTACACGAGACTGGTGATGACTGCATTGGACAGCACACTTCTACAGATTAAGAGTTGGCTTTATTGTGATTAGTCTATCAGTTTTCCTTATCACCACAGTGATTTGCAGGTGATAAAAGTGATCTCAGACATCAATCAAAGACTGGCATAGAGTGAGAGTGCTCACCCATTAGCCATATGCTCCTCCACTTCTCAGCATCCCTTGCGCTTGGGTTATGACCATTGACCAGATTTAGCCAAAAACTTTTGCATGGTAATTGTGGTGGTTTGAATAAGAATGACCACCATAGGCTCATAGACTTGAATGTTTGGTCACCAGGGAGTGGCACTATTAGGAGGTGTGTCCTTGTTAGAGGAAGTGTGTCACTGGGGGTGGGCTTTGGGGTTTTAGATGCTAAAGCCAAGCCCAGAGTCTCTCTCTTCCTGCTGCCTGCTGATCCAGATGTAGAATTCTCAGCTTCTTATCCAGCACCATGTTGGCCTGTGCACCACTATACTTTCTGCCCTAACAATAACAGATTAAAGTTCTGAACCTGTAAGTGAGCCCAATTAAATGTTTTCATTTAGAAGAGTTACCATGGTTGTGGTGTCTCTTCACAGCAATAGAAACCCTAAATGAGACAGTAATTATACATGGCTCTTGTAGGCAGAGGGAGTTAAGACTGCACGTGCATCCATAGACCTCTTTCTTACTGGAAACCGTGTGTTCCAGATGATGTAGTAGAAAGATGTGATACTTCACATTGGAGATGTAAACCTGCATTTGCTTTTGCCTCTGAGAGTTCAGAGCTGATTGTTACAGCAGTGCCCTGACATACAACAGGCAACAGAGGGCACTTAGAACTCTGGGCAGAAGAACAAGAAGGAAGCTGTGGAAGCAGAGGGCAGAAGGGCTTTAACCAGAGACTATGGAGAGTCCCAACTCAACCCACTAACAGCAGCACTGACTTCTGTCTGCACCTGGTGGAGAGAAGTGGCATTTTGCAGCACTCACTGCCCCATCCCGCCCCCTCCCAGCTCATAAAGTCGACAGTTAGGAATAATGATCTCTGCTCTATCTTTCCACCATTTGTTTCTAGTGAACAGTTGCATGCACCTTGTTCTATCACTTTCCTCAAGAAATGGGCCCCAATCAATTATGAGTAAAGATTATAAAGCCCACATCAGCAGT
This sequence comes from Neotoma lepida, assembly GCA_001675575.1. NCBI lineage: Eukaryota > Metazoa > Chordata > Mammalia > Rodentia > Cricetidae > Neotoma > Neotoma lepida. The sequence continues at coordinate 11,542 of LZPO01077707.1, forward strand.
GACTCCTCAGGCAGCCCTGCACCTTTGGAGAAATCACTTGGAAATCATTTAATAGGACAGATAAAGACCTTTAGTCTTGTGAGTAATATGGAAAATAGGTATTTATGGCCACAGCTTGCCAGACAAGGCATTTTGCTAGACACATTTCCTGCATGAGATGAGAGCTAAGCCTCTGCTCTTCCCCAGCCTGAGAAGTCAGGGGCCAACTGGATCATGTTAGCTCTGATGTACAGTATTGATTAGTACAAAGGACCACTGGTTTACATAGGTATTTATAGGATATCTTTTCTCCCAGAGGCATGGATCATTCATGGATTTCTCTATAGGATTATCTTAGATTTTCCCTTCAGGGAGGTTCAGGACGTTTGTTTAAATATACCTTGCTGACCTTTCAAGGTTTCAGGAAAACAGGAGCTACCTTTCTCAGTTTCCTGGTCCTGTGAGACTCCAGAACCTTCAGCAGAACGTGCAGTGTTAGGGAACGAGTTTGGGGGCCACACAATCCGGGCATGAATCCTGGCTCTGCTTTTTGCTCTCTGCTGGCACTGTCCCTGTGGGTCAGTAGCTCATCTTCACCGTGATGGGAACCAGAGCACACTGCTGAAATAACCTTAGATGACCTTGAATCATTTGTTGCATTCATGCTCCACCTCATCATGCCATCCCCTGTCTCCTTAAGACCACCCACAGGGATCTGCAGCTTCAACCTCACTCATGCGAGTGGAGAGAGTCAGAAGTGACTGGGAGTTTGTGAGCTCGGAGAATGGAATAGCCCCCAAACGTCTTCCCTTCAGCAGGACAGGCTCTGTTGTACTGTTCACTGCTGGAGCTCCTGGTGGGACTGGGAGGTGGCTGGAACCTATTATCAACTCACAGACTTGGCTGCTTCCTGCTCCCCCCTTCTACTCCCTCCCATGCCAACAGCCCTGGGGGAGAACTCTCCCCCACACTCCTTTCCTCTTTCTTCCTCCTAACTTCCTTGTCTCCCTCCTTCTAATTAACTTCTTATTTTAATTTTTAAAGTTTTTGTTTACTATCTTTTGCATTTCTTCTTTGAAAATTTTATACATTATTACAATGTAGCTTGGTGGGATCCATCCTCACTCCTTCCCTTCAACTTCTCCTGGAACTTCTCCCAACACATCTCCCTGGAACCTCCCCCAACACGTCATCTCCCTTCCAACTTCATGTCCTCTGTTTATTTTTATTTTTTATAACGCTGAGTCCAGTTCATGCTGCCCACATGTGCATGAATGTGTGGTCATTCTTAGGGGCATGGACAACCCGACAGTGGCCACACTCTGAAGAAAAGGGACGCTCCCTCCTCTAGCAGAAGACACCTGCCTGCCTCTTCCCACACTGCAGGCTTCCTTAGGAGGTCACTTTGGGCAGTTCACATTTCAAGAACAGGCATGCACATGATCTAGAATTCTTCTGTATGGAACAACTGTATCTCATCTCTTGTATTTATTTATTTATTCATTCATTCATTCAATCAATCAATCATTTGTTTATATCTGGTAGTAATTGGGATGGTTAGTGTTAATTGTCAATTTGACAAAACCTGCAATTACTGGGAGATGGGCCTTTGAGCATATCTGTGGGGGATAAATTGTCCCAGTAGCTTCTCAGCTATGGGTGGGGGTTCAGAAGCCCCTTCCATATCCATGCTATATCTTGTACAGGCCTCATGCAGGTGACCACAGAGGTGTAAGTTCATGTGCAACCGTTATGTCTCATCCAAAGGACAGAATTCCACATCAAAACTTTCAAAGGTAGTAGAAGAGACTCCATATATCCCACATTTGATTTCTAGTTATTACTAACACATTTCATTAAATGATATGTCACACCATCAGTGCTGATGTATTTTGTATAGTGACTACTACAGAAGGCTATGATGATTTCAGATACCTTGTTTTTTGTTTTCAGATCTAATGTTCTTTCTTCTGCTCCAGAGTAGCATCATCCATAGTACCACAGGTTGCCCCATCAAGTCTCCCAAGGCTCCTCTTGGCTGTGACATTTCCTGACTTTCCTTGGTGTGGTTGGACTGACCAGTTTGATGGGTGTGGCCTGACCTTCCTTTGGGGCTGCTAGCTCACAAAAATGACACAGAGGCCTCTTACTAATTATGAAAGCTCGGCCTTAGCTTAGGCTTGTTTCTAACTAGCTCTTATAACTTAAACTAACTCATTTCTATTAATCTTCGTGCTGCCATGTGGCTTGTGGCCTGTACCTCTCCTCCTGCATGTTCAGCTTCCTTTCCATCTCCTCTGGCATCTCTTCCTTTCTTCTTTCCAGAGGTCTCTCTGTCTGGAAGTCCACCTAGCTATTGGCTGTTTAGCTTTTATAAACCAATCACAGTGATGTATCTTTACACAGTGTGATAAAATATCTCGCAACAGATGGGAACTGGCCAGGTCATTTACAGACCCTCTCCTTAGTCTGGGTTTCTCTCATTGTTCCCCATGACTGGACTGGTGTTATGGGTTTAGGTGAGGACAATTACAGAAGTAAAGCCCTTTTCATCATTTTATGTACCACTGCATTCTGAAGACACCCGTCTGCCTGTTCCCACACTGCAGGCTTCCTTAGGAAGTCACTTTGGGTAGTGTACATTTCAAGAATGGGCGTGTGCATGATCTAGAATTCTTCTGTATGGAGCTGTGTCTCATCTGTTTATTTACTTATCTGTTTTATTTATTTATTTATTTGTTTATTCATTTATTCATTCAATCAATCATTTGCTCATATCAAC
>LZPO01077713.1:0-14212 GCA_001675575.1 Neotoma lepida
TTAGAAATAAGCAATTACTGACAATGATGTCTCTTCCTCTAATGATCACAGCATATGACATCTAGCAGAAATATTTGTTTTGCCCTCAATACTTTTGAAGACTCTAGTATGGCTTTGAGAAAGATGCCCTATGAAAGTTTTAAGGAAGCATTTAATTTTAAAAGAAATTAAATATTCTAAAGATTAATCTTTGCTACATAGACTTAGTGAGGCAAATATTATAAATGCAGTATTGGATTAAACTTTCTTTAGTAATTTCTGAAAAAAATTTAAATAAGTAATGTATTCTAAATATAGTCAGAAAGTCCAAATTTAATTACTGATTTCTCAATTACTTGTGCCAAGTTATATATTTCAGATGAGAGTGAAGGGGCTATTATAAATCATTGACCCTTGAAGATTTTACCCTGTACATTTTTATGAGAATCCATAACAATTGTAATGGGCAAAATACCCCCACTATCTAGAGCTCTATTCTAAATTACTAGTTTATTTAAAAGAGAGAACTTAGGGAAACAATTATACATTGAATCTGTTTAATCTTATATCAAACCCTATTAATCTTAATGTACTCATTTTTCAGAGAACTATTGCATGTGTGCTATTGTCCATCAACATATGGATAGTGAAGAGACATATTCTAAATATAATGAGCTTGGCAAAATTCTTCATGAATCCAACAGATATACAATTTATAAAACAAGTAATGCTACAGAACATTTTAATAACTTTAGCTGTGATTGTAGTTATGGAAATGCTTCAATTAAATCATCAAATCTAAATAGAGATAAAAGCATGCACACTGGAGAAGAAACTTGCAAATATAAAAATTCATCATTTGCCTCTACCTACAGACTTATGCAACAAGCAGTCTGTATTGGAGAGAAACCACACAAATTTAGGAAGTATGGAAAATGCTTTGGTTCCTGCTCAAGCCTCACTGGACATCCAAGAATTCATACTGGAAAGAAACTATATAAATGTGATGTTTGTGACAAATCCTTTACCCATTGCTCAAATCTTAGAACACATAAAAAAATTCATACTGGAGAGAAACCTTATAGATGCAACAAATGTGGTAAGTCCTTTTCTCAGTTATCAGCACTTAAAAGCCATTGCATTGTCCATACTGGAGAGAAGCCTTACAAATGTGAGGAATGTGACAAATCCTTTGCCTATAGTTCCACTTTCAGGAGACATAAGAAAATCCATACTGCTGAGGAACTTTATTGTTGTCAAGAATGTGGCAAAGTGTTTTATCAGTTGCTATACNTTAAAAGCCATTACAGAACCCATATTGGTGAGAAGCCTTACAAATGCAACGAGTGTGACAGATCATTTATTCACTGTTCATCTTTTAGAAAGCATCAGAAAACACATTCTGTAGAAAAACTATACATGTGCAAAGAATGTGGTAAGACTTTCTTTGAGTTGTCGCATCTTAAAAGGCATCACAGAACCCATACTGGAGAGAAGCCTTATCACTGTGAAGTATGTGACAAATCCTTTACCACGAACTCAATTCTAAAAATACATCACAAAATTCATTCTGGAGAAAAATCTTACAAATGCAAAGACTGTGACAAATCCTTTACCCAGCATTCAAATCTTAGAAGGCATCAGAGAATTCATACTGGAGAGAAGCCTTACAAATGTGAGGAATGTGACAAATATTTTACCCGGTTCTCAACTCTTAGAAGACATCAGAAAATTCACACTGGAGATAAAAATACCATTGTAAGTAATGTGGCATATTCTTTATCAAAATCCTTATCTTTGTGAGCCACAACAGGATCTATAATAGAAACAAGGACAAAAGAAACTTTTGAAACCCTTTAATTAAGGTTGGAATCTTAGAAAATATCACAAGAATTTATACTGAAGAAAATTCTTGCAAGTGTAACAATGTAGGAAAATCTTTAAGAAAAACATTTTTGTAGTACAATGTCAAAAATAGATACAATGAGAACAAAATGTAGGAACCTAAAAAATGTATCCAAGCTTTTAAATTTTGTACCAGTTTTGTTGTATATCTGAAAACCTATACTGAAGAGAAACCATATAAAATGTATACCCATGTGTTATCCTCATGTCCTGCTGTTCATTGGAAATTCCACACACCACAGAACCCTCAAAATGCATTCAGTTTGTCAAATATTTCTTCTAGTGCTAAAAATGTAGATACATTAGAAAACTCATCCTGAAAGAAACCCAAGAAAATGCCTTAATAAAAATTTGTCTTTTATTCCACCTTCAAAATATTCATTATGGAAATGTGAGAAACCTTGATGGAGACATGTGAGTGTAACGGCACATGCATGCTCATGAATAATTGCTCTGAAGTCCTCAAGAATGTGCAGGAAAATCATTTTTAAGTACTCAACATTGAGAGTTATTTAGTCCTGCTTCAAAGTACAATAATAAAAGAGTGATAGTAGAAAAACCAAGGCATAAATATTCATAGACACTATAAAGGCCAGTATGTTGTAAAGAACAAAACCAAATGAATACACAAATTTGTCATGTGTTTAAGTAGAAGTGGATTCTTATATTTGAGCAAATAAGAAAATGGTGTTTGGAAACTTTTTTTTTTTTTTTTTGTATTTCCAGTATTAGAGATTGTTGAAATGTGAACACATGCTGTCTTGTTTGAAAATGATTATGTGATAATTTTTATCAACTGCTGCTGCATCAAGCCAGACCCTAAGACAGAGATAGGGAAGTTAAGTAGTTAGTGACTGGCCCCTAACTACTCTGAGACACCAATCAGCTGGAGAGAATTCTTTGATACCAGTCTCAGATTTATATAGTAAATAATGACACAACCCACCATGCCTTCTTCCAGTTCCTATATTCTTGTTGCCTGCCTCCCTGCAAAAGTCTCTGACCCTTGGATGGTGAATTACTCAGGAGTCTCTAGAGCAGTGGTTCTCAGCCTTGCTAATGTGTGACCCTTTAATATAGTTTCTCATGTGATGATCTCCATAAAATTATTTTTGTTACTACTTCATAACTGCAATTTACCTACTGTTACCAATATATCTGTTTTCCAATGGTCTCAAAGGAGTCGACTCACAGGTTGAGAACCACTGCTCTAGAGGAACAGGACTGATAGGATGAATCTATATGTATTAAAAAAAGATTTTATTAGAGTGGTTTATAGGCTGTGACTGGTTCCAAAATGGCTCTTTCCTCATGGAAAATCCAAGATTGTTCAGTTCATGAAGCTAGATGGCCTCAGTTGTTCTACAGTATACATTGGAATTCTGAAGAAGTAGGATTTTCTTTTTCTTCTTTTTTTAAGTCTTTTTAATTGAAAATAGATTTTTTTCATACAGTATGTTTTGGCCACAGTTTTTGCACCCCCAGCTCCTCTAAGATCCTCTCTACTTTTCACCCACTGAAATCAACACCCTTTCCTTTGCTCTCTCAGTAGAATATAGGCATCTAAAATGGTGGTGATGATGATGATGATGATAATAATAAAAAAATAAATAAACCAGAACAGGGCAAATAGTATGTTCTAATACCAGGAAAGTAGTGCCTCAGCAGCTACACAGGTGAAACAGTGTATGAGAGTGGGGGCAAATATCAAAAAGAAAAAGTATATAGTCTGCCACTAGAAGTTGTGGCCCAGATTTAGGGTGGGTCTTTCTACCTCAAATGATCCTTCAGGAAAAGTCCCTCCAAGTGTATTCAGCTGTTTGAGTTTTGATAGACCCCAGATATAGTCAGCTGACAACAAAGAATAGCTATCACAGAAGTGGTGACCCAGNAGTCTGACTATAATCATCTAACTCATGTTACTTTTTATTTACCCTTCTGTTTCCATAGCATGGTTGATGGTGAATAGAGATATTTCATAAGGGCTTTTTATAATAATGCCAAGGGGTAGGGCAGAAGACTTGCCTCTTGCTAGATCAAAGACACTGCATAGCCAAATATAGATACTTTCAAACACCTGGTAACCACACCCATGGTCAAATCATCCACTTATGCAGCCCTGCTGGGTAAAGTAAGCTCAAGTTCTCTGAAACTGAGTAATTTGGGCCTCCACAATAAGGTCAAGTAAAGATTAAATCAACAAGGTATTCTAAGCAGGGAATTCATATGCTTAACCTACATTCCTTTGTAGATAATAAGCTAGAAAATAAGCTAAAAGTATAATCAGTAAAAGTCACAAATATGGTAGAAACTGTCTTTTTCCCACTGAGCCACTTCCAAGCAGCTCATGTGCCCCTTTTCCAGTGGGCAGGGGAAATGTTCTCAGTTACTAGGCAACATATGTAAGCAGTAGAGAAATACATGCAACCTTTGTTCTGCTGTCACACATTTGACTATGTTGGCTGGCTTAAAAGAAGCTCTCAAAATTAAAAGATTACACATTTTGCCTTAAGCAGTTAAAACAAATGGAGGATCTAAGCCTATTTTGCACAAGAAATGAGACCTGGCACTTTTCAGGGGCCCTGGTCATAGTGGCATATATCTCAGTGAGTCGGTGGAAAAATTATCTTCCTCCAGGAATGAACAAATGCCTAATTACTTTTCCTGTTATCCCAGGCAGTAAATCTCTAAGCTAAAGTCTTATATTAGTAAACTGAGGTGAGAGTAAATACACGGAGTTGAGAGTTAATGGAGGTTAGTTTGGGTTAGCATCTTAATCTGCTGGCAGGGTGAAACCAGGGCACCCTTGTTCCCTGTCTATCTGAGTGGCTATGAATCAACAGTTTCTGACATGCAATTCTATGTCCTTGAGTGTCTGGTCTGTGAATGTCTCAAAAGAGATTCTTTGCCTGGACACTAACACTGACCAAACACCTACCAATAAAGAAAATTGCAGGAAACCAGACCTCTAAGTTTACATTGGAAAATGGAACAAAGACCTAGTTGTAGGAAACAAAAGTTTTGACTGTGTGACTGCTTTTACACGTAGCTGAGGGAGGTCTTCCAAAATACACCACTACATAGGGGAAATAGTGCCCAATAAATGATCAAAACTGCTAAACTGTGGGAATAAATCCCAAGGTTGTAACAGATGAGAAATGCTGTAGCTTACAAGAAATCCTGTAGCCAGAGCAGCTATCCATTCCAAAGGCAAATAATCCTCAAATGCCCTGTGTGATGGTTTCCTCCACCAAAATCCATGCTTCTGATGGATTGGTCTCCTAAATGACAGCTGAATTCCTACTGCATAATTCTCCATCATGCAGCACATAAATTTTCCTTTTTGAGTTTTATTTCAGTTTGGGTTTTCTTTAGTGATTCTATTTCTACCTTCATTACTTGGACTGTTTCCATTATTTAATCCCACCATATGTTTGTATTCTCACACACTTAAAATTTATTTGTATTATCATTAAGATCCTTGAATGTATTTATAATTGGTATTTTGAATGTCTTCCTTTATCTCAGTTATATTTATCAGGATCTCCTCTAGTATTTTACGAGCCTCCATTTGACACATATTGCCTTGAGTATTAATGCATGTGGTTTTGTGCTGATGTCTAGGCAATTGGAGTTAGTATATTCATGTGATTCTAGGTGCTGATATATGGTCTTGCCTTGGTTGGGTGGATGTTACATTCGTTAGTTTCTTTTGCTGTCTCTAAAATGTAAGAAAGTATAGTAGCTGTGGACTGCATGAGAGAGTATTCTGCAGGTCAGTCAGAGCTATAGGGCTAGGATGAGACTGAAGAGGTCACAGTGGAGAAATGCAAGAGAGCAAAATTCACCTACTTAAGTCTCAGCCAAATGTGGCCACCCTCCCTCCAGACAGGAGATGTTTCTAGGTATTGGAGGTTGATACAAAATGTGGGAGATTGGCTAGAAGTAAAATGTATTTTCTGACAGTTTTTTTTTTAGTATTGTTATAATTTAGTATGTTGGTGATATTATTTTAATACATAGCTTATTTTAATTAAGTGGGAAGATATTGTTGATATGATTCTCATTTTATTCTTAAGGTACAAAAAAACAAAAAAATAAAGGACACCATGGTATGCTTTTAGTGTACAGCAGAAATCCAAATTCATAGAACACAGGGTTGCTTCAGGGTCTCCTCCTGTTAAAACAAGTGTCCACAGCAAGAATGTAGAAGACTTCTTTCTGTAAAGCAAGACAGTAAAGAATCTAAGTGAAAAGAAACACTTTTTCCATTAAACGCTATAGGATTTGCATGTTTTAATGACTTTCCTCAATGCTGATATTACTTATGTCTTCATTTGGGTTTATATTGCTGTTAAGGGACATAATGGTGAGAGCAACTCTGAGCTTCAGTCCTTTATCATCATGGTGGGGAACATGGTGTCCTGAAGACAGATGTAGTGATGAAGCAATAGCTGAGAAGCCTCCACCTTGCAGGCAACAGGGTTTGACTGACTGTCACACTGAGGGAAGTTTTAACAAAAGAAACTCTAAAGCCCACTCCCACAGTGACACATTTCCTCTAACAAGACCATAACTTCTAAGAGTGTTACTTCCTTGGAGGGCCATTTTCTTTCAAATTACCTATAAGAAAATAATGATCTCTACCAAGGTGAACATTAATAAAAAGCAGCTTAGCTAAGGAAGTAAAATAACATTAGGTACATGACACAAATTACAGGCCATCTCTCTACCACCCTTGCCATTTGGCACTACACAGAGACAGAGGACTGGAAGGAAAATGGCCTCATTCCAAGTCATTTTCCAGAGAAGAGATATAGGAAACCCTGGCCTTCTAGAGGCAGATCAAACTTGAGTTTCTATTTCCTTCATTGAGGTTGTCTGGGTAGCAAGCCAGGACAATTTTCCTAATGACTGGGAATGTTACAATGACTTGTGATATCTAACCAGTACCAACTGATATTCAAAACAGAGCTCCAAGCAACTGTCAGTCAAAGCCATACTGATGTTTGCTCACTTCCCTTTAACCTAGAATAGTACATTAAACAGGTTTGGTGATTCTCTTTAGCATCAGTGGCAGAATCAGAAATACCCACATGTGTTCTCAAACAGTACATATAAACAGGCCAGTGAAGCAATAAGGTAAGACCTTACCCAAGAGCATGTCTTCTGAAGAATTGTTTCCATTCCATTCTGAAAAATAATGATACTGTATGAGACCTATCATATATTCTTTAACAAGTTTCCATGCCATAGTGACTTTTCTTATCTTGGATTCACTTTCAAAAACAATAGAGCAGAAACACAGAAAGAGCAAGGTTATTCTTGCCCAAATCTCTTATCTCTGTACTAATTCTCATACCTTTACTTGTTAGTGAATATACCCTAACTCCATTATCAATGATCATATTCTTTGTTAACTTTTTTATATTTAGGAAAGGTGACAAAGTAAAATTACATAGAATTCTGCTTTGCAAAAACAATAATTCATTACAAAATTGTATAAAGAACACACAAATCAATCATAGGAAATAACATTACAGTCAGTTGCAAACCTCAGATACACTACATTTGTCTTCATTTTCTACTGAAATAGGATAAGAATAATTCAAATTTCCCTTAATAGTCAGAATAACAATCTATCTCTTTCTATTTTCTTTTTTCTCTTGCATTCTCATAATAGTTTCACAGAATAAGTTCTGCATCCCATGGAAATAAAGATGCAGAACTTCAATGTGCAGAAAAATTCTAATGTATTTACATTTTGTTATTTTTTTTAATTTATACATCCTTTGACTATTTATTAGATAGGCTGTGATGTCTTGAATCACACATGCACATTTTATTCACATAGGAATCAATGGAGGGTGATATCCCGCCCAGCCCCTTTAAGCAAAATCTCATCCTTGTGTTAAGTACAATTACAGCCTCTTTTCTAACACATTTTCCACACCAAAAAAAAATGTTGGGTTCTGTATTACATTCAACCTTCTGTGCAATAGAGGAGCCTAGAGTTTTCAAATCAAATCATGTCACTGTTTCCATGATTCCTCTCCTATATTTTGTTCCCGTGCTGTAGTTCCTCTCTTCTAATATCAATATTTTTCCAGTTCCACTTACAATTCTGGTCCCATGGTATTTGTCCTTCCATTAAGACCTACTTACAGTGTATGTTTTCCTGTAGTCCTATGATGTCACTGCGGATGCCATTTTCTTTATTAATTACCTAGTTGTTGTTTTATTGGGTCACCCTTTATATCCATTTCTCTAATCCCCACTGAGCAATTTTGATATAATCCATTACCACTTTGTTTGGTACCTTCATTTTATTTGGCTCAATCTTTCTGATGTATTTTATATTTCTTATTAATTTATAGGAACTCTGCATACTTCTCTGCCTCTCTGTTCTTTTACTTTTCTTACAAGCATACATTGTAAAGTATTACACATAAAGGCATTAACTTGTTTTCTATTATTATATTTTTTACTTTACTTTGCTTCCTGGCCACAATTTCCCCCTTGAGGACTAATTGCTAAATGGTCTCCTTACATAAAAAACTCGGAGCCAGAAATTGAGGTTAAACCCTGGGAGATCAGAGGAATAAGAAAAGCCACAAGCTAACCTTATCTCACCAACACCTCAGTCTCCAAAGAGAAACCTACTTCCTGTATATCCATGCCTATATGCCTTTCTGTTCTGCTCACTCATTAGCTTACTCAGCCCAGCTACATAACTTCCTCTTCTTGCCCAGCTCTGTCACTTCCTGTCTGTCTGTACAGACCTCCAGACCTCTATGGTTAACTAGTGTTGAATTTAAGGTGTGTGCCATCATGCCTGACTCTGTTCCCAGTGTGGCCTTGCACTCACAGAGATCCACACAGATTTCTACCTCCTGAATGATAAGATTAAAGACTTGTGCTACCATTGCCTGACTTCTATGTTAAATATAGTGGTTGACTTTTTCCTCTGATGCTCAAATAAATTTTATTAGGGGATACAATATATCGCCACATTTCTCCTTTTTTGTCTAAAATAAAAGAAAAAAGTTATAACTAATAAAAACTATATATAATAAGCACAATAGCTATATACAATATATATAAGCAATAAATACATCAACAATGTCTAGTCCATTTGCATTGGACAAATTCAGTGAAAATATTCCATTATCCTATTTTGGTGAGTCTGAAATGTACCTAATTCACCTTCTATCCTGACATATTACCAACAGAAACATCTTATGTTGTCTTTCACATTTATACACTATACACCTCTTAGTGAGCTTCTTTCCTGAAATTTCTTGACAAGGAAAACTATACCTATCTAATCTTCAACTCCCTCAGAGTCCCAAGAAGGAAATAATATTACCTAGTAAAACAGGAAGTGCAAACAAGCAACTTTCAAAAATGTGAGTTATGACAGAAACAACCAGCTGCCTGGATAGTCATCTAGNTTTCTCTGCAACTCTGGGGCATCATCTTTGGCCTACAGGCTTAGCATATCTAACAGGCTCATTTGTATAACAGGATGTATGCAAGGCCTATGGCTTGTCCCCACACTTGGTGCAAGTATTCCATGTAGCAGATAAACTTGAATTCTGCTAGTGTCATGTCATGATTCAGGATTCTAAATTCTGAAAATAGCTGGTATTTTTTAAATTTGGCTTCCCATTCTTCTCAGCTTGTGAGTGGCTTCATCTCCTTTATTAAATGCCAATCTACCATTGAGAGGCCAGACTCCTTTAGTCTAGTTATTCCTCCAAGAATAACTTCCAGCTACTGTTCCACTGCATACCAGAAGCCATCAGCCCACTGCCTGCTTAGCAGCCTTCAAAGGAAGAGGCACTGTACCTTTTCTGGATTGTAAAGCCACTTCAGTGATGTTGCCTGTTGCCAAAGCTGCAACCACACTTGTCTTGGCCAGAATGGGCAGTCATTTGTGTGTGTGTGTGTGTGTGTGTGTGTGTGTGTGTGTGTGTGTGTTACCAAATTCCCCCCAAGTTCCTGCCTTGAGGGCATTTCTACCAGGGTCCAGAATAGAAGCAACAAATGGGTAAGGATTCTAATCTGAGGGATATTCAATGAATCTAAGCACACTGGGCTCGTTATTCCATTCACTTTATTCTTCTAAGTAAATTTTATCTACACAGTTTCTTTTCTGTTCTCATACTTAGCTCTTCTCAGTCCCTCCTGCTCTCAGTCCCTTCCGCTGTTCTCTCATGTGTATCTAGTTCTTTACATCTTTGCCCTCATCTTGTTCTTCTCAATCAATTCTCCCCAGTTCCCTCAGAGAACCAGTAGATATACACATGCAGTAATTCTTTGACAAAGCAATGAGAGGCTTGAAGTTTTCAGGGTCCCAGAAAGAAGTGAAAAGGATACACACATAAAGCAATAAATGTCAGCTTCCAATTACAACCCAAAATGGGAGTAACTAAAGGGGAGTTCTCTGGCAGGGTAAACTAAAGGCTAAGATAAACTAGGAATCTAGAAATAGCACCAGGCTGAGGAGGAATTAAAATGTAATTTGCGCAAGAAAGAAGCTTGGTATTTATGCCTGCTTGGCCTTGATGGGTCAGTGGGAAGTAAGTACCTTAACTCAGTAACTAGTAAGTGGCTAAAACATCATCCCAGGAATGTGAGCAGTAAATCTCTTAAGTTAGGTCTTCAACCAGGGATGAAGGTAAGGAGTTGAGGATTTAATTGCTAGTGGTTATTTTCTATTATCTGTAAGTGAGATGAGCTAATTTCTCTGCATTTGTCCTTGGAAAAAGTTATCTTTGCTGAAATACTTTTGTCCAGAGAGTGGCCCTGGCCAGATTTATGTTAATGAAAAATAAACATAGCTGTGTAAATTTATCCAATTACCCCAAATGTATAGGGAAAGTTGTGCCCAGGATTGAGATGCAATTGTGAGATTACATGTACACATAATCTGGAAATGCATGGTAAATGGGAAGAATCATAGCTGTTATTGCACAAGGAGTTTGCAACAAGAGACAGCCAATTCATTCAAAAGGCAGTAATTCCATAATGCCTTGCATGATGGTTTCCTCTAATAGAACCCTTACTTCTGATAGGTTGACCTTCTGAACTCTAGTTAACACTGCTATATAATCCATGGAATTTTGTTACCAGAGGCTCTCAATATTGTGCGTGTCCTGCTTGTCAGTTTTGGACAGCATACTGTCAGCAGTTGATGCAAGGGCACTTTTCTGCTCAGTGGCTAACTTTTGCCACAATGAAAGTAAACTCCATGTGGAGGTTCTTCAATGCCTATATCTTCTGAAGTAGATTGGTGCTGCCAGGAGCACACATGAATCATAGTCATAAAAAAGAAGAAAAGAAAAATCTGTTATTAAAACATCGTAAATGGCATATTTTGTAGATCTCTGAAAGGTCTGAATATGACCTGTCTATCTAAAATGTATTTCTGCTTGACCTTGAAAACATTCCAAATATGACTACAAGTTCAATATTAATGACTAACCATAAACTTTTATTTCTTTATATCCTAATAGTTGGTAATAATAACTTTCAAGGATTAGCAAATTGCATTACAATGTTAAATGAACTGTATGGGTACCATATCTTGAACAAGATTAGAAATATACATACAGTATTTTCTAACAAAATCAATCTCAAATTTGTATGAATATACATAATTTCTGTACAATATACAAAAATCCAATCTAATGTAAAATATTTAAAACTAGTAGTTGCTTTCTAAAAGTAGATTCAATAATCTACTTTTTTATCTTATCATATCTATATAAATCAATCTCAAATTTGTAGCAATATACATGATTTGAATACAATATACAAAATCCAATCCAATGTAAAATGTTTAAAACTAGTAGCTGTCATTTAAAAGTAGATTCAATAATCTACCATTTTATCTATATCTTATCTGTAGCCTCCCTTTTTTTGTTTTCAGAGTAGACTCAATAATCTACTCTTTATTCTATAATTTCTATATCTTTTTTTAAAGTAGATTCATCTACCTCTTATCTATATCCTCTTTTTCTTTTTTTTTCAAACAAGAACCTTAAATCTAATCTGCTTTGTTTAGCCTTTTTCCTGACCATTAACAATAACAACTTGTAATCAACCATCCTAAACAATAACAATTATCCAAAACCTGTGGAAAGACCAAAAACCACTCGCCCCACCTCTTGGGAGTGTGGGTGTCATGTTCTTAAAATTGCTTCCTGCTGTTTAGGGGCAATGGCATCTTTAGGGGATCCTGAAAAGAAAAATTTTGAGTTAATTGTCAAGTCCTGGGAGAAGTAGCTGTATCATTTGTTGTCCAGTCTCTGCATAATACAAAAGTGCCAGGCTTATCTCATTTCCATGCTTGAGTAGTCTGTGAGGCTGGATCATGTCAGCTAGACATCTCGAAACTGTCATAGGCAGTTTGTAGTCCAAAGTTCACCTTTGAGTGATGTTTGTCAGTTTAGTAGTATTATTATTCTCCATGTAGAATCGTCATTGTGAGGCCTCATCATCTTTTTGGAGACATCAAAGTCTCTCTTAGGAGTGGTCATGAATCCCTGCAAAAAACTGATAGAGACTCCAACAAAAAAATGTACAGGCAGCTAAATGAAGCTTTCTTTTAAAATTAGTTAGTACTCTACATGACCATTAATATCATAACAAAAGTTTAATATATATATATTAATCTGATAAATTTTGATATAAAATTCACACCTTAAGAAAAGTTTAAAGAATCAAAATAGAATCAAAGAATTGTGAGATTAGGGGCAATAGAATAGTCCCTTAATTTTGGTTTTTCTTCTGTCCCATATCAGATGGCTCTTCTGACATGATACAGAGATTTTGCATTTTCTTTTAACAAGCATGCTTGGGTTTAGAGAAGGAGGTACCCATTCTCTAACTCCAAAGACAACTTTAATTTATAATTGAACTGGGACTACAAAGACCATTTGTGTTATGTGTCTGTAGAGAAAAACAGAAACGAACATTTAGGAAGACTTATGAAATTTTTAATGTGATATACCAGTAGGCCGATTTACTCTTTTTAATGGGACATTTTTTTCTAGATGATTTGACCTTTTTTCTTCAGATGTTTTATTTATTCACTGTTCTTCAGATTCCTTAGGCTTCATTCTCCTGAAAGACAAAAACAAAAAACCTTCCTTAACCCTAAGTTCGGAGAGGTTTCTTTTTGACAAGTTATATCTGATTAAAAGAAAAGCATTTGTTAGTTGTATAAGTTAATTTAAATTGAATGGTCGTGTTGGTTGATGAACTATCACCTCTTCTAATTAAGAAGTCTCTCCAAATCGAACCTTTATCAATTTTGGTGGTATCCACAGTTTATCTTCTCCTGTAGAAACAAAAGCAAAACCTCATCTCCAATGTAACACACATCCTGGTTTCCAATCTGAGGTCAGTACATCTTTAAAGAATATAGGCTGATTTAACTCTGTAGATTATTTTCTATTATTCAATGTTTCTCCACAGCTGTTGTTCCTTTTTCATTAGCATTGAGAAAATTCCAAGTTAATAAAGTATTATGTAATCTGTTTCTGTGGGCTATTGTTTTATTTATCATATCCTTTAGAGTTCAATTTGATCTTGCTATCACTGCTTGGCCTGTAGGATTATGTGGTATACCTGTAATATGCTTCATATTGTAATCAAAAAACTGTTTCATTTTACCAGGGACATATGCTGGAGCATTGTTAGTTTTAATTTGTTCACATATATCCATGATGGCCATAACTTCTAGGAAATGCATTTTTACAGAATCAGCTTTTTCATAACTCAGAGCAATTCCCCTTTGAAATTCTGAGTAGGTATCAATGGTGTGGTGTACATATTTCAATTTTCCAAATTATACATAGTAAAACACATCCATCTGCCAGACTTTATTCCTCTGAGTACTCTTTGGGTTATATCCTGCTGGGATTGGAATCTGCTTCTAAAAAGAACAAGTATAACATTTCCTTATAATTTCCTGTCAGGTTATGAAAAAATCCTTTTTTAAACCTTTGCAATTGATATGATTTTTTTATAACATTCTGAGACCTCCAGCACATTTTCTATCAGTAGTTTATCGATCTCTTCATTACTATGTGCTTGAGGACCTGGCAGACCCATATGGGATCAGATGTAGGTTATGTATAAGGAATGCTTCCTATTCCTGATTATATCTTGTAACTGAATAAATAAAAAAGTTAATTCTGACTCATCAGGGATAAATTCTGCAGTCTTAGTATGTAAGACCACTCTTTGAGCATACTAAGAGTCAGTAACTATTTTGAGAGCTTCTGAAAAATCCATTAGTGCCATCAGAATAGAA